>PVKP010031083.1:0-27292 GCA_004027715.1 Plecturocebus donacophilus
ACTGCCACGTGTGTACCTATGCAACAATATTGTATGTTCTTCACATGTACCCCAAAACCTAAAATGTAAAAAAAAAAAAAAAAAAAAAAGTTAAGAACATAAAGGGCATGATTTAACCAATTATGAGGTGACTTAGTCAGGAAGGAAGGTTCATGGTGTAGTTTCTGTAAGAGAGTTTTCAAAATGGAATGAAAACTTTCTACAACTCCTTGACCCTGGGGGTTGTAAGGAATGCCTGTGTGATGCAAGATTTGAAACTGAGAACAAAAGGAAGCAAAAGTCTTGCTGGTATAAGCTGGTCCATTGTCCGTCTTCAGAATTTTAGGAATACTTAGAACAGAAAAATCTTGCAAGCAATGAGCAACAACATCTTTAACAGCTTCACCAGTATGGGCAGAGGCAACTGCAAAATGGGAACAAGTGTCAATGGTAACATGAACATATTGTAATTTACCAAAAGGAAGAAAATGAGTGACATCCATCTGAAAGATATGAGCAGGCAAAAGGCCTCTAGGATTAATTCCTAAGTGATGCATAACAGGCAAATGTGGAGCACAAGCTGCACAAGATTTAACTATGTGTCTAGCTTGTTCTCTGGTAATCTTAAGCTGTAGCCTGAGGCTATGAGCATTTTGATTATGAACAGCATGAGAGGACTGAGCACACTGAATAGATGTTAAGACAGGGAAAACTTGTTGGGTTAGTTGGTCAGCAAAGGAGTTGCCTTTGGCCAGCGGTCCTGGAAGGGAAGAGTGAGCTCTAATATGTCCTATAAAAAATGGAGAAAGGCATTGCTGGATGGTCTGCTGTAGAGAAAGAAGAAGATGAATTATGGAGGAAGAATCTGAAAGAGAAAGAGGAGCAATTTCAAGGTGCTGAACTAAATTAACTACATATTGGCTGTCAGAATATAAATTCAAAGGCACATCCCAATTGGTAAGAACGTGTTGAACTGCAAGTAATTCCACGCACTGGGCAGATTTTTCATTAGTCTGAAAAGAAAAGGGTTGTTGATTAACAGTGCCAGCAGGGAGAACTGTAGAAGAGCCATCAGTGAAGGCTAGAGCTGCTGAAGGCAAAGGAGCTTTAACACAATTTTGAGGAAAAATGAGAGAACATTGAGAATAAAAATGTAAAATCTTGTCAGCTGGATTGTGGCAGGAGATCTGACCGGGATATCCTGCAAATGCCAATTGCCAGGAATCACAAAATTGCCACAGCCATTGCTGCTGTGCAGCAGAATAGGGAATGATAATAACAGGAGGGTCAAAACCAAACAAAGTAAGAGCACGTTGTCTGCCTTTGGTAATCAAAATAGCCACAAGGTCAAAATATGGAGAAATAACTTTAGAGTGGGTGGCAGGAAGATGTATCCATTCCAAAACACCCTGTTGCCAAAAAACATCAGTCGGAGTATAAGAAGTGTGGAGCACACAGTAACACCATGAGACATTATGTTTAATTCTAGACAACTTTTGTTGTGACAAAGCCTGATGGATCAACTGTAAAGCCTCTGAAGCTTGGGAAGACAAGGTCCTAGGAGAAGTTGGATTAGAAGAGCCTTTTAGGGTGTCAAATAAAAGTTTTAGTTGACCAGTACTTAACCTTAGACTAGGACGAATCCAAATAATATCACCCAGAAATTTTTGGAAATCATTTAATGTCTTATGATTGGTGGTAGATAAAATTGGGTTTTTAAAAGACATATGCTTATGTTCAATTAAACGACCAAGGTAATGGTAGGGAGTAACAGTTTGAATTTTTTCAGGGGCAATGACAAGATGAGCTTTGTCAAGACATTGCTGTAAGGACAGGAACGCCTTGGACAACAAAAGTTGTGAAGAAGCTGCCAATAATAAGTCATCCATGTAATGTAAAAGAAGAACGTCAGGAAATTCCTGGCGAACAGGGAAAATGGCTTTAGCCACATAGGACTGGCATAAAGTGGGACTATTGGCCATGCCTTGTGGAAGAATGACCCATTCGTATCGATCGTATGGACGTTCAAAATTAGTTGATGGAATACTAAAAGCAAACTGCTTGCAATCGGCAGGCGACAAGGGAATAGTAAAAAAGCAGTCCTTTAAATCAGTAACAATCAAATGCCAGTGTTGCAGAACAAAAACAGGTGAAGGCAAACCAGGTTGTAAGGGTCCCATAATTTCCATAGTTTCATTAACTTTTCTAAGGTCTTGCAGCAAACGCCATTTACCAGATTTTTTCTTTATAACAAAAACAGGAGAATTCCAAGGACTATTAGTAGGACAAATATGTCCTGCAGCAAGTTGTTCCCGAACCAACTCACGGGCTGCAGAAATCTTTTCAGAGGACAGAGGCCACTGTTCTACCCATACTGGAACATCAGACTTCCATGTGATGGCATCAGCATGAGCATCGGGAATTACAGTGGTCCCTTGGAAAAATAACCTAGTCCAGAAAGGTCAGATTTTTGTGGCAAGGAAAGCAGCTCAGGCATGCCTTGCAAACATTTTCCTAATCCCTTAGAAGGCTGATAACCTTGTTGTAACATCATGTGTAAAGCCTTATCACCAGTAACCAAATGAGCCTCCATAGCCTCCAGGACATCATGGCCCCAGAGATTAAGAGGAATTCCATCAACAATGTATGGGCGGAAGGAGCCAGAATGGCCCTCATGATCAGTCCAGGAAAGTAAGTCAGCAGATTGTAAGGGATGATTACTCATACTGATACCTTGCAGAGTTGTCATGGTAGGGGTGGCTGGCCAAGAAGAAGGCCAAAATTTGGAAGACATTACAGATACATTAGCTCCAGTGTCCAGAAAGCCTTTGAAAGATTTGCCATTAATTGAAAGACACTGTTGAGGCCTAGTGGTGAAAATTGATTGTATCCAGTAAGCATAAGAGGAAGACCCAAAACCACGGTCTCCTCTGGTGTCAGTTACAAGTGGAGAACCCTCCTGCAAATTAACAGGTATGAGTAATAATTGGGCAAAAGTTTGATCAGGGGTGAGAGTATAAACACCTGCAGGAGACCAAATCATTACTTTAATTTCACCTGTATAGTCAGAATCAATAACACCAGGGAAAACATGAAGTCCTTTCAAAGAACAGCTACTGTGGCCTAGAATGAGACCAACATGACTAGAAGGTAAAGGGCCAAAAACACCAGGAGATATTGTTTATGGACCCATATCAGGAGATAATAATTGTGTGGTGGGGGGACACAGGTCAAGTCCTGCACTATTTGGTGTTGCTCGGAAGAGCTGAGAAATGTATTTTGGTGAGTCAGAGATTGCCTGAGTTGTTGAGGGGACTGGGGCGGCCCCCTCTGGGGTTTCCCTACCATGCCTGCAGTGGATTACTCTGAGCATCACGCCTCGAACGGCATTCATTGGATCAGTGATTACTACGGTGGCAACGTGGGCATTCACCTGGTTGGCAGGGAGATGGCTTTGTAGGCACCAGAGGAGCTGGTAGTGCCAAAAGTGGTGGGGCTGTCTAGACAGCCGCTTTGCATGACTTAGCAAAATATCCAACACCACCACAGCAGAAACATTTTAAATTAGGTTTAGACTGATTAGACTTTTGCTTAAGAAAAGCAGCAACGGTCATACCGACCTGAGCGGCAGCCATAGCAAGACCCTGTTGGTAAGTGGGTTCTATATCAACACACAGGCGAATATAGCCTTGCAGATCCACCTTGTGGTGCCATGGTCTAATGGCAGCCTGACAGGCGGTGTTAGCACTTTCGAATGCCAACTGCTTAACAAGCATAGAGGCAGTGTCCTCATCTGTTATTTGGTGATTAACAGACTGCATAAGCCGAGAAACAAAATCCTGATAAGGTTCATCTGGACCTTGATGAATGCGAAACACTTGCTCAGTCTTAGAAGTGGAAGAAGGCAACAGACGCCAAGCACGCAGGGCAGGAGAATTAATCTGAGAATAAGTGTCATTAGACATATTAATTTGATCATTAATATCCTCATGTTCACCACTATCCATAAGCATATCAAGAGTAACAGGAGATTGCTGCTGGCAGTTACGCCGCGCCTGCTCTGAAGCAGCTCCCTCATGATAGACTTTCCACAAGAGAAAGTCACCACCAGAGAGACAAGCTCTGGCCAGGTGGTTCCAGTCCGTGGGAAGGAGCTGGAAAAAGGAAAGGCTATCAAGTAAGGTTAAAGTATAAGGGGCTGTAAGACCGTACTGGGCAACAGCCTCTTATAGTTCTCTTAAGGTTTTTGGCACAATAGGTTCAAAATGATGACTAGCATGACCTTGATCATCTACAGACTGCATCACAGGATATAATATCGGGAATAAGTTATCCGCTTCAGAAAAACCTCTGTCCATAGACAAAAGGGCATGAGATAAGGGTGGCACAGGAGAAAGGGCTGGGGAACTCACAGGGATCAAGGAACCGAGAGAGGCAGGCAAAGAAGGCTGACATGAAACCAGGTAACAGGAGTGTGGGTGTTGTGCTGTGAGCACCCTAGAACAAAGTGACAAAACATCATGAAGCTGTTTGGCAAGATCAAGTGGCATAGTAAAGGTAACAGGACCAGGGGACCATTGGTGCAGTGTTGGCTGGAGTGTGGTATCATCTAGAACCTCAGTAAGAGGCTCAGCGGCAGGGGTAGTGGGATAAGGACTGTGGGAGACAGAGCCCTGTTCAGCGAGATCATTTGGATCGGGTAGGGGAGAAACAGTGGGTAGGGAATGCGGTGCAGAAAAGGATGTAGAAGCTTCAGGAACCATAGTGTAAAGAGGAGCAGTAGCAGTAGAACATTTACAAACACAGTCACGAAGTTTAGGCCAAACAGAAAGTAAAACTTCACACAGAGGTAGAGACTTATTATGGACACAAAACTGATCAATCTTTTCACCAATAACAAGCCAGGTGGCTTCATCAAGACATCCACCTTCAGGGACTCACGGATAAATTTCATGAACAATGTGCACAAATTCCTCCACAGTTTTCTGCTTAACATTATGACCATGAGATTTAATCATAGACTGTAACAATTGAATAAACATGTTATGTTCCTTTGACTCAGTATTCCTCATGTTTTTACTCCAGACTAAACTCTTGACTTAAAGTCAAATGCTTACTATTGGCGCCCTCCTTCAAATTTAATTGAGCGTCACTTGGTCTCTCGTGTCCAGGCATCACGTTGGTGCGCCAGATGTTGAGGTCTGTGAGATCGGCACGTCTGCCAAGGGTCTCTTGAACAGCAAGAGGGTCCTAATACCTGGAAGAGAGAGTGCGCAGAAGAAAAGAGAGATAGAGAAAAATGGGTCTGGAGGTCTGAAATGAACTGTGCTCAGATCAGCGATTTATTTTGTGTACAAGAGCTTATATATGTTTTTTCATACAGTGACTGTCATAGGTCCCATTACAAAAGTTTTATCAGGAGGGAACAGAAAATTACAAAGTAAGCATGGGAGCGGGTAGCATACATGTTTATCTAAAGATCGCTGAACCCAAAACAAACAAAAGATTCTTATCCTATAAAGATTCTTATCCTCTTATCAATGACTAAAGTTACGGTAAATAACATCAAGGGGAGTAATAATTTGAGGGGTAGCATTTTTCTAGTAACATGTGAGCGATCATGGGATTTAGTGAATGCAGGTAAACAGAGTCATAAAACCAGCCCAAAACGAGAACTTCAAGAGACAATAGTCTCGTAAATAGTCACACAGGCCTCAACCAGACATGCCATTAGCTCAGTGGATCAAGAATAGGCTTCTACAAACTAGATCTCTATTACTTCCTTCTTTTTTCCTCAGCTCGACTGCCCTCAGCGGGGGTAGAATATGTCCAGGCTCTAACTCTGTAATGGCAGAGACACGGAGGAGTCTCTACGCTGGTGGAGTGATCCCCATAACCCTGCTCCCCACCAGGAATGTAGCACCCTAGAGTTACCCTGACACATCCTCCACCACGAACACTGCAGCCCTCGATAGTGCCCACATCCGCTCCCCAGGTGTGCAATGCCGGGTGGTGGAACATGCCTGGGGCGACCCCCAGGCTGTCTGAGACCAGCCCTGTGGCCTCTGGTACTCTCTGCTGGACCTGCCCCTAATAGACAGCATGCAGCAGCAATGCTGGACCATGGATCCAAGGGCCAGGCCTTGCTACGACGCCTTAATTGGGCGACAAAGCATTAGGAGGACCAGAACTTGTGCCCCAGCCCCATCCCAAGGGCTGCAGGGTTCCCAGCGCCCACAACCAGTGCCCTGAAACGGGGTCAAAAAGGAATAGAAGGAGGGTGGGTACCGGCATGCAGCCCCAGCCCAGAGGCCACAGAGTGCCCAGCACCCAGACCCGGCACTCTTGGCGAGGCCAAGGAAGACGGACTCCAGGCAATGCACTGGGTAATTCTTGGGCCTTCTAGGGCCAGCCTTTGTCCTTGGCTCACCTGCAGCTGCCACCTGTGAGTGGCAATGCAGCAACCACAGTGACAACCACTGATGCTCCCAACCTGCTCCACCACAGTGAGGATTCCAGGGCCAGAAGCCTCCACAGCTCCTCACAAGTGCAGTCAGCCCTGCTCCTGCAGGTAAGCAGGGACCAGCCAGGAAGCCTGCCATCACCCAGTGACCCCGACACATCAGTCTGTGCATCGGCCAAGAAACAGGGGCCCAAGGCTGGGAGGGCAGTCTGCTGTGTGCCCCTCGGGTCTTCTGGGAAAATAACTGCCAACAAAAGCCATGGGATCAGCTGGAGCCCCCCATTGCAGACGCTGCAGGTGAGCAGCTGTGGTAACCATGGAGGTGCACATGGCAGCCAGCAGTGCAGAACTAGGGGCCACACGCCACCATGGCCCTAATGGAAGCGGTGAAGCCCCAGCTGAAGGAGGGTGGTAAAGGTTGCTCCGCCTTATCCCAGTGGTCGCACACTGCAAAGAACCTTGGAGTAGCACTCTGGGAGCCGCCAATCAAGAGCGGATCCTAGGGTGGGAAGGGGATATTCTGCGACACTCAGGCTTTGTTCAGGTCTGGAATCTGCGTGCCACCCTCTGCTGCCAGCTCAACTGTGGCTGCCGGGTGTACATGGCACAGCAAAAGTGCTGGCAACAACCAGTTCTGCCTGCCGTAACTGACGACGAAGTCCCATTCATCAAGGCCAACTCGGAGGCAACCCTGTCACTGTCCTGATGGCAGTCAGCCACACTCCTACCTCTCCGGTGCTCCGTCATCTGCGTCGTTGCCACCCAAAGAAGCGAGGCAAGCCATGGGGCCATGGGTTCCAGTCTCCAGCATGCTGCAGATGGCTCTTACTTCTCCTGGCGTGAAGCAATCGGGCGGGCAGAGCCAACAAAGCCTAGAATGGGACACAGAGAGAGAGTGTTAGACCCCAACTTTGCCATGCTGGCCACTGGGTGGTGTGGACCAGTTTCAGTGAAGGCACTCACACCCTCCCTCCAAAGTCCACGACATATCTTTTTGGCCTTCACTGTCTAGAGAGTGGAGACTGGAGACACCATGGTGCCAGGGCCCCTGCCACAACCAAAGCAGCATGGAAGAGAACACTCATCCACTATTTCCCAGGCAGCGTAGATCCCTGGGAGCACACATCCACCCACGGCCTGCCACCACCTCAGGATGTGTATCTCTCCCCAAGAGTGCCCCCACCAACCTTCTAAATACCTCGACAGGCAGTGCAACCCTGTGTAGCTCTCCCAAAACGCTCCCCCATATCTGTCTCAGTGTAGTCTCCATAGCATCTTTTATACGACCCCTCCTCCCCACCAGCAAATATAGCACTCAAGGATAACCCTGACCCATCCACCACCACCAACACTGCATCCCCAGATAGTGCCCCTGATCCACTCTCCCGGTGGGCAATGGAGCCTTGGACAGTGCCCCAAACCAGCTCCATGACACAGGCAATGATATCCTGGATATCACACGCCCCAACCCACTGGGGGCAATGTAACACCAGATAGCACCCCAAACCACCCATCATCTCTGGGACTATTGCACCCCATAGTGCCGTCAACCCATCCCCGACAAGGGCATTGCAGCACATGAAGGCTCGACAAACTTACCCCCGACCTAGGGCAGTACATCCCTGGATAAGGCCCACAAAATGCCCCACTGCTCCTGGCAGTGCTGCTAGGGACATGCCCCATCCAACACCCCATCAATAGGCAGCACACTCTAATGCTACCCTGAGGCCTCACTCAAGTTTGGGAACTGCACTGCCACCCTCTGCCACGGGCTCAACTGCAGCTGCAACCTGAACATGGCACAGCAGGGGCATTAGCAACCCACAGCTCTGCCTGTAGTAACCAGCGGCGAGGGACCCAGGCATCGAATCCGCCTCGGAGGCACCACTTCACTGCCCTGGTGGCACTCAGCTACCCTCCTACCTCCCCGGCACTCTGCAATCTCCGTCGATGCCACCCAACTCAGTGAGGCGAACCATGGTGCCACAGTCTCCAGCCTCCAGCATGCGGCAGATGGCTCTTTCTTCTCCCGCACAGAGCTGCTGGGCGGGCAAAGCCAAAGAAGCCTATAATGGAACACAAAGAGAATGTTAGACCCTGACTTTACCATTCTGGCCACTTGGAGGCAGGGGCCAGTTTCAGTGAAGGCACTCACACCCTCCCTCCAAAGTCCACGGCATCTCTTTCTGGACCTACCTGTCTAGGGAGTGCAGACTGGAGACACCATGGTGCCAGGGCCCCTGCCACAACCAACGCACCCTGGAAGAGCACACTCACCCGCTATTTGCCAGGCAGTGCAGATCTCTGAGAGCACCCGTCCCACCCACCGCCTTTCAACACCTCACTCTGTGTATCCCGCCCCAAGAGTGCCCCCACCAAACTTCTGCCCCCATCCAAAGGCAGTCCAAACATGTGTAGCTCTAACAACACGCTCCCCCATCACTGGCTCAGTGTAGACTCTAGCACCACCTCTCCTCGCCACCAGCAATGTAGCACCCTGGAGTTACCCTAACACATCCTCCACCACTAGCACTGCAGCCCTCGATAGTGCCCCCATCCACTACCCAGGTGTGCAATGCCGGGTGGGGGAACACGCCTTGGGCGACCCTCAGGCAGTCTGAGACCAGCCCTGTGGCCTCTGGTACATTCTGCCACACCTGCTCTTAATAGACATCATGCAGCAACAGTGGTGGACCATGGATCCAAGGGCCAGACCTTGCTATGACGACTTAATCGGGCGCCACAGCAGTAGGAGGACCGGAACTTGTGTCCCAGCCCCATCCCAGGGGCTGCGGGGTTCCCAGCGCCCACAACCAGTGTCCTGAACCGAGGTCAAAAGGAACAGGAGGGTGGGTACCGGCACTCAGCTCCATCCCCGAGGCCACACAGTGCCCAGCGCCCAGAACTGGTGCTCTTGGTGAGGCCAAGGAAGAGGGACTCCAGGCCATGCACTGGGTAATTCTCGGGCCTTCTAGGGCCAGCCACTGCCTTGGGCTCACCTGCAGTTGCCACCTGCTAGTGGCCGTACAGCAACCACAGTGACAACCAATGATGTTTCCCATCTGCTCCACCCCAGTGAGGATTCCAGGGCCAGAAGCTTCCGCACCTTCTCACACAGGCAGTTGGCCCTGCTGCTGCATGAAAGTGGGGACCAGCCAGGTGGCCTTGAGGATCCAGGGGCTGCACATCACCCAGTGACTGTGACATGTCACTCTGTGCATCAACCAAGAAAGGGGGGCCCTAGGCTTGGAGGGCTGTCTGCTGTGTGATCCTAGGGTCTTCTGGAACAATAACTGCCAACGAAAGCCATGGGATCTGCTGGAGCCATATCTTGCAGATGCTGCAGTTCAGCAGCGGTGGTAACCAAGATGGTGCACGCAGCAGTCAGCAGCACAGATCTAGGGGCCAGATGCCACCGTGACGCTAATGGTGTCGGTGAAGCTCCAGCTGAAAGAGGGCGGTAAAAGTTGCTCAGCCCTATTCCAGTGGCTGCACAATGCAAAGAACCGCGGCACAGCACTCTGGGAGCCTCCAATCAAGAGTGGATCCTAGGGTGGGAAGGGAATATTCTGTGACACTCAGGCCTCACTCAGGTCTGGGACCTGCACTGCCGCTCTCTGGTGCAGGCTAAACTGCAGCTGCCATGAGCACATGGCACAGTAGAAGCGCTGGCAACCCCAAGCTCAGCCTGCCGTACCGGCGGCTGGGGTTCAAGGCATTGAGGCCGACTCAGAGGTATCCCTGTCCCTGCATGGTGGCAGTCAGCCACCCTCCTACATCTCCGGTGCTCTGCTATCTGCTTCATTGCCACCCAATGCAGCAAGGAGAGTAGTGGTGCCATGGGCTTCAGCTTCCAGCATGCGGCAGATGGCTCTTGCTTCTCCTGGCGTGAAGCAGCTGGGCGGGCAGAGACAATGAAGCCTAGAATAGGACACAGGGAGAGAGTGTTAGACCCCAACTTTGCCATGCTGGCCATTGGGTGGTGCGGACCAGTTTAAGTGAAGGCACTCAAACCCTCCCTCCAAAGTCCACGACAGATCTTTTTGGCCCTCACTGTCTAGGGAGTGGAGACTGGAGACACCATGGTGCCAGGGCCCCTGCCACAACCAACGCAGCCTGGAAGAGCACACTTACCTGCTATTTCCCAGGCAGTGCTGATCTCTGGGAGCACACATCCACCCACCGCCTCCCATCACCTCAGGCTGTGTATCTCTCCCCAAGAGTGCCCACACCAAACTTTTAAACACCTCCACAAGCAGTGCAACCCTGTGTAGCTCTCCCAACACGCTCCCCCATCTCTGTCTCAATGTAGTCTCCATAGCACCTTTTACACCACTCCTCCTCACCACCAGCAATACAGCACCCTAGGATAACCCTGACCCATCCAGAAACACCAAAGTTGCAGCCCCAGAGAGTGCCCACGATCCACTCCCCAAGTGGGAAATGGAGCCTTGGACAGTGCCGCCAACCAGATCCCAGACACAGGCAATGATGTCCTTAATATCACACGCCCACACTGACTGGGGACAATGTAGCACCTAATAGCACCCCAACCCACCCATCACCGGTGAGATTATTGCATCCCATAGTGCCATGAACCATCCCTGAAAAGGGCATTGCAGCCCCTGAAGGCTCGTCAAACTGACCCCCCGACCTAGATCTGTACATCCCTGGATAATGCCCACAAAATGCCACACTGCTCCTGGCAGTGCTGCTAGGGATATGCCCCATCCCACACCCCAGCAATTGGCAGCACACCCTACTGCGACCCTGAGGCCTCACTCAGCTTTGGGACCTGCACTGCCACCCTCTGCCACAGGCCCAACTTCAGCTGCAACCTGAACATCGCACGGCAGCTCTGGCAACTCACGGCTCTGCCTGCGGTAACCACCGGCGGGGGACCCAGGCATCGGTTTCGCCTCGGAGGCACCACTTCACTGCCCTGGTGGCAGTCAGCCACCCTCCTAGCTCTCCAACACTCTGCAATCTCCGTCGCTGCCACCCAACACAGTGAGGAGAGCCGTGGTGCCACAGGCTCCAGCCTCCAGCATTCGGTAGATGGCTCTTTCTTCTCCTGGCAAGGAACAGCTGGGCGGGCAAAGCCAAAGAAGCCTAGAATGGGACACAGAGAGAATGTTAGACCCTGAGTTTGCCATGCTGGCCACTGTGTGGCACGGGCCAGTTTCAGTGAAGGCATTCACACCCTCCCTCCAAAGTCCATGGCATCTCTTTCTAGCTGTAACAGTCTTGGGAGTGGAGACTGGAGACACCATGGTGCCAGGGCCCCGGCCACAACCGACGAAGCCTGAAAGAGCACATTCACCCGCTATTTGCCAGGCAGTGCAGATCCCTGAGAGCACTGGTCCCCTCCCACCACCTTCCTACACCTCAGTCTGTGTATTCCGCCCCAAGAGTGCCCTCACCAAACCTCTGCCACAATCCAAAGGCTGTCCAACCCTGTGTAGCTCTCCCAACATGCTCCCCCATCACTGTCTCAGTGTAGACTTCATAGCGCCTTTATCACCACCCCCCTCGCCACCAGCAATGTAGCACCCTGGAGTTACTCAAACACATCCTCCACCACCAGCACTGCAGCCTTCAATAGTGACCCCATCCGCTCCAAAGGTGTGCAACGCCGGGTGGTGGAACGTGACTTGGGCGACCCCCAGGCTGTCTGAGACCAGCCCTGTGTCCTCTGGTACATTCTGCCACACCTGCCCCTAATAGACAGCATGCAGTAGCAGTGGTGGACAATGGATCCAAGGGTCAGGCCTTGCTACGATGCCTTAATTGGGCGCCGCAGCAGTAGGAGGACCAGAACTTGCACCCCAGTCCCATTGCAGGGGCTGCGGTGTTCCCAGCACCCACAACCATTCTCCTGAACCGGGGTCAAAAAGGAACAGAAGGAGGGTGTGTCCAGAAACTCAGCCTCACCCCCGAGGCCACACAGTACCCAGCGCCCAGACCTGGCGCCCTTGGCGATGCCAAGGAAAAGGGACTCCAGGCCAAGCAGTGTATAATTCTCGGGCTTTTTAGGGCCATATGCGGCATTAGGCTCACCTGCAGCTGCCACCTGCGAGTGGCGATGCAGCAACCACTATGACAATCACTGACGCTCCCCACCCACTCCACCCCAGTGAGGATTCCAGGGCCAGAAGCCTCCACACCTCCTCACACAGGCCGTCAGCCCTGCTGCTGCAGGTAAGCAGGGACCAGCCAGGCAGCTTGAGGATCCAGGGGCTGCACATGACCCAGCAACCACGACATGTCACTCTGTGCATCGGTCAAGAAAGGGGGGCCCTAGACTGGGAGCACAGTCTGCTGTGTGCCCCTCGGGACTTCTGGGAAAATAACTGCCAACCAAAGCCATAGGATCAGATGGAGCCGCCCATTGCAGATGCGGCAGGTCAGCAGTGGTGGTAACCATGGAGGTGCACGCTGCTGCCAGGAGTGCAGAACTAGGGGCCAGACGTCACTGTGGCCCTAATGGAGGTGGTGTAGCGCCAGGTGAAGGAGGGCGGTAAAGGTTGCTCAGCCCTATTCCAGTGGCTGCGCAGTGCAAAGAAACGTGGCAGAGCACTCTGGGAGCCGCCAAACAAGAGCGGATCCTAGGGTGGGAAGGGGATATTCTGCAACACTCAGGCCTCACTCAGAACTCGGACCTGCCCTGCCACCCTCTACCGCAGACTCAAGTGGGGCCACCACATGCACATAGCATGACAGAAGCGCGGGCAACCCCCAGCTATGCGTGCCCTAACTGGCGGCGGGGATCCCAGGCATCGAGGCTGAGTCAGAGGCATCATGGTCCCTGCCCTGCTGGCAGTCAGCCACCCTCCTACCTTTCCGGCATTCTGCCATCTGCTTCATTGCCACACAATGCAGCGAGGCGAGTCATGGTGCCACAGAATCCAGCCTCCAGCATGCGGCAGATGGGTCTTACTTCTCCTGGCGTGAAGCAGCTAGGCGGGCAGAGCCAACGAAGCATAGAATGGGAGAGAGAGAGAGAGTGTTAGACCCCAACTTTGCCTACCTGGCCACTGGGTGCTGCGGACCAGTTTCAGTGAAGGCACTCACACCCTCCTTCCAAAGTCCACGACATATCATTTTGGCCCTCACTGTCTAGGGAGTGGAGACTGGAGACACCATGGTGCCAGGGCCCCTGCCACAACCAACGCAGCCTGGAAGAGCACACTCACCTGCTATTGCCCAGGCAGTGCAGATCCCTGGGAGCACACATCCACACACCACCTCCCACCGCCTCAAGCTGTGTATCTCTGCCAAAGAGTGCCCCCAGCAACCTTCTAAACACCTTCACAGGCAGTGCAACCCTGTGCAGCTCTCCCAACACGCTCCCCCATCTCTGTCTCAGGGTAGTCTCCATAGTAACTTTTACACCACCCCTCCTCACCTCTAGCATTATAGCACCTAGAATAACCCTGATCCATCCTTCACACCAACAATGAAGCCCCAGATAGTGCCCCCAACCCGCTCCCCAGGTGGGCAATGGAGTCTTGGACAGTGCCCCCAACCAGCTCCCAGACACAGGCAATGATGTCCTGGATATCACACGCCCCCACCCACTGGCGGCAGTGAAACACCTCATAGCACCCAAACCCGCCCATCACCCGTTGGGCTATGGCACCCCATAGTGCCACCAACCCATCCTCGACAAGGGCATTGCAACACCTGAAGGCTCGTCAAACTGACCCCCAACCTTGGGCAGTACATCCATGGATAATGCCCACAAAATGCCCCACTGCTTCTGGCAGTGCTGCTAGGCACATGCCCCATCCCACACCCCAAAAATACGCAGCACAACCTACGGCGACCTTGAGGCCTCATTCAGGTTTGGGACCTGCACTGCCATCTTCTGACACAGGCTCAACTGCAGCTGAGACATGGACATGGCACGGCAGAAATGCTGGCAAAGCACAGCTCTGCCTGCAGTAACCAACGGTGATGTGCCCAGGTATCGAGTCCGCCTCGGAGACAGAGCTTTACTGCCCTGGTCGCAGTCAGCCACTTTCCTACCTCCCCGGCACTCTGCAATCTCCGTCTATGCCATCCAATGCAGTGAGGCGAGCCTTGGTGCCACAGGCTCCAGTCTCCAGCATGAGGCAGATGGCTCTTTCTTCTCCTGGCACGGAGCAGCTGGGCAGGCAAAGCCAAAGAAGCCGAGTATGGGACACAGAGAGAATGTTAGTCCCTGAGATTGCCATGCTGGCAACTGGGTGGCACAGGCCAGTTTCAGTGAACACACTCACACCCACCCTCCAAAGTCCACGGCATCTGTTTCTGGCCCTACCTGTCTAGGGAGTGGAGACTGGAGACACCATGGTGCCAGGGCCCCTGCCACAATCAACGCAGCCTGGAAGAGCACGCTCACGCACTATTTCCCAGGCAGTGCACATCCCTTAGAGCACCCGTCCCACCCACCGCCTTTCAACACCTCAATCTGTCTATCCTGCCCCAAGAGTCTTCCCACATCACTGTCCCAGTGTAGACTCCATAGCGCCTTTAGCACCACCCCTCCTCACCACCAGCAATGTAGCACCTTAGAGTTACCCTAACACATCCTCCACCACCAGCAGTGCAGCCCTCAATAGTGCCCTCATCAGTTCCCCAGGTGTGCAATGCTGGGTGGGGGAAACGTGTCTTGGGCGACCCCCAGGCTCTCTGAGACCTGCCCTGTGTCCCCTGGTACGTTCTGGCTCACTTGCTCCTAATAGACAGCATGCAGCAGCAGTGGTGGACCATGGAACCAAGGGCCAGACCTTCCTACAATGGATTAATGTGGCAGATGGCTCTTACTTCTCCTGGCGTGAAACAATCGGGCGGGCAGAGCCAACGAAGCCTATAATGGAACAGAGAGAGAGAGTGTTAGACCCCAAATTTCCCATGCTGGCCACTGGGTCGTGTGGACCAGTTTCAGTGAAGGCACTCACACCCTCCCTCCAAAGCCCACGACATATCTTGTTGTCCCTCACTGTCAAGGGAGTGGAGACTGGAGACACCATGGTGCCAGGGTCCCTGCCACAACGAACGCAGCCTGGAAGAGAACACTCACCCAGTATTTCACAAGTCGTGCAGATCCCTAAGAGCACACATCCATGCACTGCCTCGCACCGCGTGAAGCTGTGTATCCCGCCCCATGAGTCCTCCTGCATCACTGCCTCAGTGTAGATTCCATAGCACCTTTAGCACCACCCCTCCTGGCCACCGGCAATGTAGTACCCTTGAGTTACCCTAACAAATCCTCCACCACCAGCACTGCATCCCTCCATAGTGCCCTCATCTGCTCCCCAGGGGTGCAATGTCTGGTGGGGGAACCGTGTCTTGGGCGACCCCCAGGCTCTCTGAGACCAGCCCTTTGTCCTCTGGTACATACTGCTGCACCTGCCCCTAATAGATAGCATGCAGCAGCAGTGGTCGACTATGGATCCAAGGGCCAGATCTTACTACGACAGATTAATCGGGTGCTGTAGCAGTAGGAGAACCGGAACTTGCACCACAGCCCCATCCCAGGGGCTGAGGGGTTCCCAGCGCCCACAACCCGTGCCCTGAACCGGGGTCAAAAAGGAACAGAAGGAGGATGGGTACCGGCAATCAGCCCCAACCCTGAATCTGCACAGTACACAGTGCCCAACCCGGGACTCTTGGCGAGTCCAAGGAATAGGGACTCCATGCCATGCCCTGGGTAATTCTCGGGCCTTCTAAGGCCAGCCGCTGCATTAGGCTCACCTCCAGCTGCCACCTGCCAGTGGCCATGCAGCAACCACAGTGACCATCACTGACGCTCCCCACCCGCTCCACCCCAGTGAGGAGTCCAGGGCAGAAGCCTCCGCAGCTCCTCACACAGGCTGTCGGCCCTGCTGCTGCAGGTAAGCAGGGACCAGACAGGCGGCCTTGAGGATCCAGGGGCTGCACATCACTCAGCGACCGCAACACGTCACTCTTTGCATCGGCCAAGAAAGAGGGGCCCTAGGCTAGCAGGGCAGTCTGCTTTTTGATCCTCGGGTCTTCTGGGACTATAGCTGCCAACAAAGGCCATGGGATCAGCTGGAGCCACCCCTTGCAGATTCTGCAGGTCAGCAGCGGTGGTAACCATGGAGGTGCATACGGCAGGCAGCAGCGCAGAACTAGGGGCCAGATGCCACCGTGGCCCTAATGGAGGTGGTGTAGCCCCAGCTGAAGGAGGGCGGTAAATGTTGCTCAGCCCTATTCCAGTGGCCACATAGTGCAAAGAACCATTGCCCAGCACTCTGGGAGCTGCCAATCAGAGCGGATCCTAGGGTGGGAAGGGGATATTCTGTGACACTCAGGCCTCACTCAGGTCTGCGGCCTGCACTGCCACCCTCTGCTGCAGGCGCAACTGCAGCTGCCGCATGCATGTGGTATTGCAGAAGCACTGGCAACCCCTAGTACTGTGTGCCATAACCAGCGGCGGGGCTCCCAGGTATCGAGGCTGACTCGGAGGCATTCCAGTCCCTGCCCTGGTGGCAGTCAGCCAATCCCCTACATCTCTGGTGCTCTGCCATCTGTGTCGTTGCCACCCAGCACAGTGAGGTGAACTGTGGTTCCACAGGCTCCAGCCTCCAGCATGCGGCAGATGGTTCTTACTTCTCCTAGCACGGAGCAGCTGGGCAGGCAAAGTCAACGAAAACTAGAATGGGACAGAGAGAGAGAGTGTTAGACCCCAACTTTGCCATGCAGGCCACTGGGTGTTGCGGACCATTTTCAATGAAGGCACTCACACCCTTCCTCCAAAGTCCATGACATATCTTTTTGTTCCTCACTGTCTAGGGAGTGGAGACTGGAGACACCATGGTGCCAGGGCTCCTGCCACAACCAACGCAGCCTGGAAGAGCACACTCACCCGCTATTACCCAGGGAGTGCAGATCCTTGGGAGCACACATCCACTCACTGCCTCCCACCATCTCGGGCTGTGTATCTCTTCCCAAGAGTGCCCCCAGCAACCTTCTAAACACTCCACAGGCAGTGCAACCCTGTGTAGCTCTCCCAACACACTCCCCCATCTCTGTCTCAGTGTAGTCTCCATAGCAGCTTTTACACCACCCCTCCTTGCCACCAGCACTATTGCACCCTAGAATAACCCTGACGCGTCCTCCACCACCAACACTGCAGCTCCAGATAGTGCCTCTGACCTGCTCCCCAGGTGGGAAATGGAGCCTTGGACAGTGCCCTCTACCAGCTGAAAGACACAAGCAATGATGTCCTGCATGTCACACGCTGCAACTCACTTGGAGCAATGTAACACCTGATAGCACCACAAACCACCCATCACCGCTGGGACTGTGGCACCCCATAGTGCCATCAACCCATCCCCAAAAAGGGCATTGCAGCACCTGAAGTTTCATCAAACCGACCCCCGACCTTGGGCAGTACATCCATGGATAATGCCCACAAAATGCCCCACTGCTCCTGGCAGTGCTGCTAGGGTCATGCCCCATCCCAAGACCCAGCAATGGGCAGCACACCCTACTCCGACTCTGAGGCCTCACTCAGGTTTGGGACCTGCACTGCCACTCTCTGACACAGGCTCAAATGCAGCTGCAACATGAACACGGCACGGCAGAAATGCTGGCAAAGCACAGCTCTGCCTTCGGTAACCAGGGGTGATGTGCCCAGGCATCGAGTCCACCTCGGAGACACCACTTAACTGCCCTGGTGTCAGTCAGCTACTTTCCTACCTCCCCGGCACTCTGCAATCTCCGTCGATGCCATCCAATACAGTGGGGCGAGTCTTGGAGCCTCAGGCTCCAGTCTCCAGCATGAGGCAGATGGCTCTTTCCTCTCCTGGCATGGAGAAGCTGGGCGGGCAAAGCCAAAGAAGCCGAGAATGGGACACAGAGAGAATGTTAGGCCCTGAGTTTGCCATGCTGGCAACTGGGTGGCATGGGCCAGTTTTGGTGAAGGCACTCACACACCCCCTCCAAAGTCCATGGCATCTCTTTCTGGCCCTACCTGTCTAGGGAGTGGAGACTGGAGACACCATGGTGCCAGGACCCCTGCCACAATCAACGCAGCCTGGAAGAGCACGCTCACCCACTATTTCCCAGGCAGTGCAGATCCCTTAGAGCACCCGTCCCACCCACCACCTTCCAACACCTCAGTCTGTGTATCCCGCCCCAAGAGTCTTCCTACATCACTGTCCCAGTGTAGACTCCATAGCGCCTTTAGCACCACCCCTCCTCGCCACAAGAAATGTAGCACCCTAGAGATACCCTAACACATCCTCCACCACCAGCACTGCAGCCCTTGATAGTGCCCTTATCGGCTCCCCTGGTGTGCAATGCCGGGTGGGGAAAACGTGCCTTGGGCGACCCCCAGGCTCTCTGAGAACTGCCCTGTGTCCCCTGGTACATTCTGGCTCACCTGCGCCTAATAGACAGCATGCAGCAGCAGTGGTGGACCATGGAACCAAGGGTCAGACCTTCCTACGATGGAGTAATCGAGTGCCGCAACAGTGGGAGGACCGGAACTTGCACCCCAGCCCCATCCCAGGGGCTGTGGTGTTCCCAGCTCCCACAACCAGTGCCCTGAACCGGGATCAAAAAGGAACAGAAGGAGGGTGGGTACCAGCACTCAGCCCTACCCCCGAGGCCGCACACTGCACAGTGCCCAACCCGGCACTCTTGACGAGGCCAAGGAAGAGGGACTCCAGGCCATGTACTGGGTAATTCTCGGGCCTTCTAGGACCAGCCACTGCCTTGGGCTCCCCTGCAGCTGCCACCTGCGAGTGGCCATGCAGCAACCACTGTGACAACCACTGACCCTCTCGAACCACTCCACCCATGTGAGGATTGCAGAGCCAGAAGCCTTCGTGGTTCCTCGCACAAGCAGTGTGCCGTGCTGCTGCAGGTGACCAGGAAGCAGCCAGGTGGCATGGAAGATCCAGCGGCTACACATGACCCAGCGACCATGACACATCACTCTGTGCATCGGCCAAGAAAGAGGGGCCCTAGGCTAGAAGGGCAGTCCGCTGTGTGGCCCTTGTGTCTTCTGGGACAATAACTGCCGACCAAGGCCATGTGATTAGCTGGAGCTGCCCCTTGCAGATGCTGCAGGTCAGCAGCGGTGGTATCCATGGAAGTGCATGGGACAGCCAGCAGCGTCGAACTAGGGGCCAGACGCCACCGTGACCCTAATGAAGGCTGTGAAGCACCAGCTGAAGGAGAGTCGTAAAGGTTAATCAGCACTATTCCAGTGGCTGCACAGTGTAAAGAACCATGGCCCAGCACTCTGGGAGCCGCCAATCAAGAGTGGATCCTAAGGCGGCAAGGGAATATTCTGCCACACTCAGGCCTCACTCAGTTCTGGGACCTACACTGCCACCCTCTGCCGCAGGCTCAACTGCGGCTGTTGCGTGCAAGTGGTACTGAAGAAACGCTGGCAACCCCCAGCTCTGTGTGCCGTAACCAGCGGCGGGGGTCTCAGGCATCGAGGGTGACTCGGAGGATCCCAGTCCTTGTCCTGGTGGCAGTCAGTCACACTCCTACCTCTCCGGCACTCTGCCATCTGTGTCGTTGCCACCCAATGCAGCGAGGTGAGCCATGGTGCCACAGGTTCCAGCCTCCAGCATGCGGCAAATGGCTCTTACTTCTCTTGGCGTGAAGCAGCTAGGTGGGCAGAGCCAACAAATTCTAGAATGGGACAGAAAGAGAGAGTGTTAGGCCCGACTTTTCCCTTGCTGGCCACTGGGTGGCATGGGCAAGTTTCAGTGAAGGCACTCACACCCTCCCTCCAATGTCCACGGTATCTTTTTCTGGCCCTACCTGTCTACGGAGTGCAGATGGGAGACACCATGGTGCCACGGCCCCTGCTACAACCAACGCAGCCTGGAAGAGCACACTCACCCGCTATTTTCCAGGCAGTGCAGATTGCTGAGAGCACCCTTCCCACCCACCGCCTTCCAACACCTCAGTCTGTGTATTCCACCCCAAAAGTCCTCCCCTATCACTGTCTGAGTGTAGACTCCATAGTGCCTTTAGCACCACCCCTCCTCGGCACCAGCAATGTAGCACCCTAGAGTTACCCTAACACATCCTCCACCACCAGTACAGCAGCCCTTGATAGTGCCCTCATCCGCTCCCCATGTGTGCAATGCCGGGTGGGGGCAACTTGCCTTGGGCCACCCCCAGGCTCCCTGAGACCAGCCCTGTGTCCTCTGGTACATTCTGCCACACCTGCCCATAATAGACAGCATGCAGCAGCAGTGGTGGACCATGGATCCAAGGGCCAGACCTTGCTACGATGGATTAATCACGTGCCACAGCAGTAGGAGGACCGGAACTTGGGCCCCAGCCCCATCCCAGGGGCTGCGGGGTTCCCAGCACACACAACCAGTTCCCTGAACCGGGGTCAAAAAGGAACAGAAGGAGGGTGGGTACTGGCACACAGCCCTACCCCCGAGACCACACAGTGCCCTTGGCCCAACACAGAACTCTTGGCGAGGCCAAGTAAGAGGGACTCCAGGCCATGCATTGGGTAATTCTCGTGCCTTCTACAACCAGCCGCTGCCTTGGGCTCACCTGCAGCTGCCACCTGCAAGTGGCCATGCAGCAACCACAGTGACATCCACGGATGCTCCCCACCCACTCCACCTCAGTGAGGATTCCAGGGCAGAAGCCTTTGCAGCTCCTCACACAGGCAGTCGGCCCTGATGTTGCAGGTAAGCATGGACCAGCCAGGAGGCCTTGAGGATACAAGGGCTGCACATCACCCAGCGACTGCAACACATCAATCTGTGCATCGGCAAAGAAAGGGGGGCCCTAGACTAAGATTGCAGTCTGCTTTGTGCCTCTCATGTCTTCAGGGACAATAACTGCCAACCAAAGCCATGGGTTTACCTGGAGCCGTCCCTTGCAGATGCTTCAGGTCATCAGCGGTAGTAACCATGGAGGTGCATGTGGCAGCCAGCAGCGCAGAACTAGGGGCCCAACGCCTCTGTGGCCCTAATGGTGGCAGTGAAGACCCAGCTGAAGGAGGGCAGTAAATTTTACTCAGCCCTATTCCAGTGGATGCAGAGTGGAAAAAACCATGGCCCAGCACTCTGGGAGCTGCCAATCAAGAGCGGATCCTAGGGTGGGAAGGGGATATTCTGTGACATTCAGGCCTCACTCAGGTATGGAACCTGCAATGCCACCCTCTTCTGCAGGCACAAATGGGGCTGCCAAGTGCAGGTGGCACGGCAGAAGCGCTGGAAACCCCCAGCTCTGTGTGCCGCAACTGGCAGCGGGGGTCTCAGACACCGAGGGTACTTGAAGGATCCCAGTCCTTGCCCTGGTGGCAGTCAGCCACACTCCTACCTCTCCAGCGCTCTGCCACCTGCGTCATTGCCACCCAATGCAGAGAGGTGAGCCATGGTGCCAGAGGTTCCAGCCTCCAGCATGCGGCAAATGGCTCTTACTTCTCCTGGCGTGAAGCAGCTAGGCGGGCAGAGCCAACGAAGCCTAGAATGGGACACAGAGAGTGTTAGACCGCAACTTTGCCTGCTGGTCACTGGGCGGTGCGGACCAGTTTCAGTGAAGGCACTCACACCCTCCCTCCAAAGTCCTCAACATATCTTTTTGGCCCTCACTGTCTAGGGAGTGGATACTGGAGACACCATGGTGTGAGGGTCCCCTGCCACAACCAAGGCAGCCCGGAAGAGCATACTCAACAGCTATTTCCCAGGTCGTGCAGATCCCTGGGAGCACACATCCATCCACCACCACACACTGTCTCAGGCTGTGTATCTCTCCCCAAGAGTGCTCCCATCAACATTCTAAACACCTCCACAGGCAGTCCAACCCTGTGTAGCTCTCCCAAAACGCTCTCCTATCTCTGTCTCAGTGTAGTCTCCATAGCACCGTTCACAACACCCCTCCATGCCACCAGCAATATAATACCCTAGAATTACCTTGACACGTCCTCCACAACCAATACTGCAGCCCTAGATAGTACACCCGACCCGCTCCCCAGGTGGGAAATGGAGCCTTGGACAGTGCCCCCAACCAGCTCCCAGACACAGGCATGATGTCCTGGATATCACACGCCCCCACCGACTGGGGGCAATGTAACACCTGATAGCACCCCAACCCACCCGTCACCGCTGGGACTATGGCACCGCATAGTGCCCTAACCCATCCCTGACAAGGGCATTGCAGCACCTGAAGGCTCATCAAACTGACCACTGACCGTGGGCAGTACATCCCTGGATAATGCCCACAAAAGGCCCCACTGCTCCTGGCCCTGCTGCTAGGGACATGCCCCATCCCACACAACAGCAATGGGCAGCATACCCTACTGTGATACTGAGTCCTCACTCAGGTTTGGGACCTGAACTGCCACCCTCTGCCACAGGCTCAACTGTGGCTGCTGCGTGCACCTGGAAGGGCAGAAACGCTGACAACCCCCAGGTCTGCATGCCCTAACCGGTGGCGGGGGTCCCAGGCATTGAGGCTGACTCGGAAGCATCTTGGTCCCTGCCCTGCTGGCAGTCAGCCACCCTCCTACCTCTCTGGCATGTTACCATCTGCTTCGTTGCCACCCAACACAGTGAGGAGAGCCATGGTGCCACAGGCTACAGCCTCCAGCATGCGGCAGATGGCTCTTACTTCTCCTGGCGTGAAGCAGCTGGGCGGGCAAAGCCAACGAAGCCTAGAATGGGACACAGAGAGAGTGTTAGACCCCAACTTTGCCATACTGGCAAAGCCATGGGATCAGTTGGAGCCTCCCCGTGCAGATGTTGCAGGTCTGCAGCTCTGGTAACCATGGAGGTGCATGTGGCAGCCAGCAACGCGGAACTAGGGGACAGAAGCCACCGGTACCCTAATGGAGGCGGTGAAGCCCCAGCTGAAGGAGGGTGTTAAAGTTTGCTCAGCCCTATAGCATTGGCCACAGAATGCAAAGAACTGCGGCCCAGCACTCTGGGAGCCGCCAATCAAGAGTGGATGCTAGCGGGAGGAAAGGGATATTTTACGACACTCAGGCCTCATTCATGTCTGGGACCTGCACTGAAACCCTCTACCGCAGGCTCAGCTGCGGCTGCCGCATGCACATGGCACATCAGAAGCACGGGCAACCCCCAGCTCTGCCTGCCATTGCCAGAGGCGGGGATTCCAGGTATCGAGGCTGACTCAGAAGGATCCGCGCCCCTGCCCTGGTGGCAGTCAGCCAAACTCCTACCTCTGCGGCACTCTGCCATCTGCGTCGTTGCCACCCAACACAGCGAGGCAAACCCTGGTTCCACAGGCTCCAGCCTCCAGCATGCGGCAGATGGCTCTTACTTCTCCTGGCCTGAAGCAGCTGGGAGGGCAGAGCCAACGAAGCCTAGAATGAGACATAGAGAGAGAGTGTTAGGCCCCAACTCTACCATGCTAGCCACTGGGTGGTGCAGATCAGTTTCAGTGAAGGCACTCACACCCTCCCTCCAAATTCCACGACATATCTTTTTGGCCCTAACTGTCTAGGAAGTGGAGATGGAGACACCACGGTGCCAGGGCCCCTGCCACAACCAACGCAGCCTGGAAGAGCACACTCACCCGCTTTTACCCAGAAAGTGTAGATCCCTGGGAGCACACATCCACCCACTCCCTCCCACTATCTCAGGCTGTCTATCTCTGCACAAGAGTGCCCCAACCAACCTTGTAAACACCTCCACAGGCAGTGCAATCATGTGTAGCTCTCCCAACACGCTCCCCCATCTCTGTCTCAGTGTAGTCTCGATAGCATATTTTACACTACCCCTCCTCGCCACCAGCACTATTGCACCCTAGAATAACCCTGACCCGTCCTCCACCACCAACATCGCAGCCACAGATAGTGCTGCCGACCCGCTCCCTAGGTGGGAAATGGAGCCTTGGACAGTGCCCCCAACCAGCTCACAGACAGAGGCAATGATGTCCTGGATGTCACACACCCCAAATCACTGGGGGCAATGTAAAACCTGATAGCACCCCAACTCACCCGTCACTGCTGGGACCATGGCACCCCATAGTGCCATCAACCTATCCCTGACAAGGACATTACAGCACCAGAAATCTCATCAAACTGACCCCCAACCTTGGGCAGTACATCCCTGGATAATGCCCACAAAATGCCCCACTGCTCCTGGTAGTGCTGCTAGAGACATGCCCCATCCCAAGACCCAGCAATGGGCAGCACACCCTACTGTGACCCTGATGCCTCACTCAGGTTTGAGACCTGCACTGCCACCCTCTGCCACAGGCTCAACCTCAGCTGTGACCGGAACATGGCATGGTATAAGGGCTGGCAACACACAGCTCTGCCTGTGGTAACCAGCGGCGGGGAACCCAGGCATCAAGTTGGTCTCGGAGGCACCACTTCACTGCCCTGGTGGCAGTCAGCCACCCTCCTGCCTCACCGGCACTCTGCAATCTCCATCGCTGCCAGCCAACACAGTGAGGCGAGCTGTGCTGCCACTGGCTCCAGCCTCCAGCATGCGGCCGATGGCTCTTTCTTCTCCTGGCACAGAGCAGCTGAGCCAGCAAAGCCAAAGAAGCCTATAATGGGACACAGAGGGAATGTTAGACCCTGATTTTGTCATGCTGGCCACTGGGTGGCACGGGCCAGTTTCAGTGAAGGCACTCACACCCTCCCTCCAAAGTCCACGACATCTCTTTCTGGCCCTACCTGTCTAGGAAGTGGAGACTGGAGACAACATGGTTCCAGGGTCCCTGCCACAACCAACGCAGCCTGGAAGAGCACACTCACCCACTATTTACCAGGCAGTGCAGATCACTGAGAGCACCCATCCCACCCACCACCTTCCAACACCTCATTCTGTGTACCCTGCTTCAAGAGTGCCCCCACCAATATTCTGACCCCTTCCAAAGGCAGTCTGACCCTGTGTAGCTCTCACAACACGCTCCCCCATCACTGTTTCAGTGTAGTCTCCATAGCGCCTTTAGCACCACCCCTCCTCACCTAGAGCAATGTAGCAACCTAGAGTTACCCTAACACATCCTCCACATCCAGCAGTGCAGCCCTGGAAAGTGCCCCCATCTGCTCCCCAGGTGTGTAATGCCAGGTGGGAGAATGTGACTTGGACGACGCCCAGGCTCTCTGAGACCAGCCCTGTGGCCTCTGGTACATTCTGCTGAATGTGCCCCTAATAGACAGCATGCAACAGCAGTGGTGGACCATGGATCCAAGGGCCAGACCTTGCTATAACCTCTGAGTTGGGCGCCACAGCAGTAGGATGACCAGAACTTGGGCCCCAGCCCCATCCCAGGGGCTGCGGGGTTCCCAGCTCTCACAAACAGTGCCCTGAACCGGGGTCAAAAAGGAACAGAAGGAGAGTGGGTACCAGCATTCAGCCCCACCCCTGAGACCACACAGAGCCCAGTGCCCAACCTGGCACTCTTGGTGAGACCAAGGAAGAGAGACTCCAGGCCATGCACTGGGTAATTCTAACGCCTTCCATGGCCAGCTGCTGTCTTGGGCTCACCTGCAGTTGCCACCTGGGAGTGGCCATCCAGCAACCACAGTGACAACCACTGATGCTCCCCACCCGCTCAACCCCAGTGAGGATTCCAGGGCAGAAATCTCCACAGCTCCTCACACAGGCAGTTGGCCCTGCTGCTGCAGGCAAGCAGGGACCAGCCAGGAGGCCTTGAGGATCCAGGGGCTGCACATCACCCAGCGACTGCAACACATCACTCTGTGCATCGGCCAACAAAGAAGGGCCCTAGGCTAAAAGGGCAGTCCGCTTTGTGCCTCTCGGGTTTTCTGGGACAATAACTGTCAACCGAGGCCATGGGACCACCTGGAGCCCTCCCTTGCAGATGTTGCAGGTCAGCAGCGGTAGTAACCATGGAGGTGCATGTGGCAGCCAGCAACGCAGAACTAGGTGCCTGACGCCACTGTGGCCCTAATGCAAGCGGTGAATTCCCAGTTAAAGGAGGGCAGTAAATTTTACTCAGTCCTATTCCAGTGGCCGCACATTGCAAAGAACCGTGGCCCAGCACTCTGGTTATCTGCTAATCAAGAGCGGATCCTAGGGTGGGAAGGGGATATTCTGTGACATTCAGGGCTCACTCAGGTCTGGGACCTGCACTGCCACTCACTGCTGCGGGCTCAACTTTGGGTGCCACGTGCAGGGGGAACTGCAGAAGCGCTGGAAAACCCCAGCTCTGTGTGCTGTAACTGGCGGCGGGGGTCCCAGGCATCGACGGTGACTCAGAGGATCTCCGTCCATGCCCTGGTGGCAGTCAGCCACAGTGCTACCTCTCTGGAGCTCTGTCATCTGCGTCGTTGCCACCCAATGCACCAAGGTGAGCCATGGTTCCACAGGCTCCAGCCTCCAGCATGCGACAAATGGCTCTTACTTCTCCTGGCGTGAAGCAGCTAGGCGGGCAGAGCCAACGAAGCCTAGAATGGGACACAGAGAGAGAGTGTTAGACCGCAGCTTTGCCTGCTGGCCACTGGGTGGTGCGGGCCAGTTTCATGAAGGCACTCACACCCTCCCTCCAAAGTCCTCAACATATCTTTTTGACCCTCACTGTCTAGGGAGTGGAGACTGGAGACACCATGGTGTGAGGGTCCCTGCCACAACCAGCGTAGCCCGGAAGAGCATATTCACCTGCTATTTCCCAGGTCGTGCAGATCCCTGGAAGCACACATCCAACCACCACCACACACCGTCTCAGGCTGTGTATCTCTCCCCAAGAGTGCTCCCACCAACCTTCTAAACACCTCCACAGGCAGTGCAACCCTGTGTAGCTCTCCCAAAACGCTCCCCCATCTCTATCTCAGTGTAGTCTCCATAGCATCTTTCACAACACCCCCCATGCCACCAGCAATATAATACCCTAGAATTACCT
>PVKP010031084.1:0-27295 GCA_004027715.1 Plecturocebus donacophilus
CAAAAAAAAAAAAAAAAAAAAAAAATGGTAATTTTATTTTTTAAAAGAGGCTGGGCACGGTTGTTCATGCCTGTAATCCTAGCACTTTGTGGGGCTGAAGCAGGCAGATTGCTTGAGCCCGGGAGTTTGAGACCAGTCTGGGCAATATGCCAAAACCCCATCTCTAAAACAAGTGCAAAAATTAGCCAGGTGTGTTGCACATGCCTGTAGTCCCAGCTACGCAGGAGGCTAAGGTGGGAGAATCTTTTGAGTTCGGGATTTTGAGGCTGCAGTGAGCTGTGATGGCACCACTGCACTCCAGGCTGAGTGACAGAGCAAGACCCTGTTCCTCACCCCCCAAAAAGATATATTCTTTCATATAGTTTTGGTTAGACATCTATGCATTTTGATCATACATGGTGTTGAAAGATACAATTCTTAAAGCAGTTCCAAAGAATATAATTTCTGGCATGTTGATAACATTGACATTTAAAAACAAAATGGTTACTTCAATTTTTAAAATGTACCTAGTGGAATTTAGATAATTTAATAACCTGATATTCATAATTATTTAGAAAATATAGGAACATGCTCCTCTTTAACCATATGAAATTTTATGTTGCTGATTTTTCTATGACAATTCACATATTTCATTTTTTATATTTTTTGTTTACAAACCTTCTGTTAATCATGCTATAACAATTTAAAAAGAATATGTATACACATTTAAATATAAATTTAAAAATATTCTTATAAACATAAGGCTTTCAGTGTTTAAAATTCTCCAGATTGAATGGACAATTATTAGCATATAATTGACTAAAACAGCATATATTTATTACAAATTTGAATACAAATTTATTAACCATCAAAAGCAAAATTGTAGTGGATATGTATTTCTTGATAAGGTGAATTGAGATTTTATAAATTCATAAACAAATATTGATTGCTAGAATGAAATAGTATTCAGACTTAGCATTATTGATTTTCTTTTTATGGTTGTAAACACTATGAAAACCTGTTCATATAAATACATAGATGAAAATGGAAGAAGTGTTATTATAAAAACACCCAACTTCCTTCACAGTTTCTGAATGGCATAACTGCATGGGAATTTATCATTAAAAAGTTGTATCTAACGATCGATCCTTTGATAACTGGATTAGCCCCTCACTCAGTTTTGCTGATAGCAATGATTTGCAAGCTACATGGCTCATAGAATAACTTGCTAGCTATCTTGGAGTTATTCACTTTCTCAAAATGGGCTTGATATTTCAATTTGGTCCTTGATTTATTGCCCTGGTGGTTTTTATATACCAGAGGAAAGGACAGGATAAGATTCAGGACACCAACTTAAACCACACTGGGATTAGAGCAGCCAGTGGTGCGTGTTTCTTGTGTTGTTTTTATAGAAGTACACAGGCAAGAAATTGAGAGCAAGAGGGTTATTGTCCAAGGTGGACCACATCTCGAGACTTCTATTCAGATCAGGGTATCACCTTTCCAGATGGACACTGGCAATCTGGAACATGTCAAGACCATAACAAAAATGAAAAGCAGACCTTTGGAAATGGTTAAAAAATGTGCTTTGTTTTTTGTCAGAAACAGAAAAGGCATTCAAGAACATAGGTCTACACACAATTCAGCGAAAGATTAAAATTATTCCATGTTCTGACAGAGAGCAAACCTAGAATTCTTGGGCTCATCAATAGGAGAACTTTGAGCAATGATTACTGTCCAAGAGGGAAGTGATTGTCCATTTGACATGAAGAGTGCCACCTACCCTGTCAGCCACCAGTAATGACCAAGCAGAGACTAAACTATTTTTCCAAAGATGTTGTAAAGAAAACTTCTGCATCGTGCAGAGGAATGGATCAAATGACCTAATGGGTTTCTTCCAGTTTTGAGATTCTAAGTACCTTAGCCTGGGAAAAGCAGAAATATTCTAAGAGCTGCAATCCTCAGCAGCAGGAATAAAACAACATCAAGATGAAATAGTAACAGTTGCCTATTCATAAAATATGTTGCTAGTTGCCTAACATAATGGAACATTATTTGAACTCTTATCTGATAGTGTGAATGGATTTACACAGATTAACCACACTTCCCTGTCCAATCTCCTTTGTGGCCCTGGGTATGCAGTTCTAACACTGTTGGGTTTTGGAATACGTCTGTGGCAAAGGCATTGAACCAAGCCAGGCAGCTGACTTAGGGATCAAAGCAAGAAACTTGGCTGTACTCAATTAGTTATCTGAGCAACCTAGCTAACCATATATGCTTCCTGTAGAATAATTAATTGTAACTCAGGGAGGTTGAACTTCATATAAATGCTACATTTGATACTAAGACATACCAGGCCAAACATTTATCTGTCTGGGTATGTATTTCAATGATAATCAATTCTAAAACTCTCTAAGTGGTACTGGGTCATCTTGAAAAGAACATGTCTCTGGGTTGCCATTTGCTTCTTTTTGGTTTACTATTTGCCCACATCTGCTCCAGGTGTGATAATTTATACATTCATTGGTTCTGCACTTTGAAATGTACAATGTGCACTTCAAAATGGACAATGTATGTAATGATCCCACTTAACCTCATCAAATTAGCCACTTGATCTGACTTTGTTCCTGTATATCTCACTGTTGTGCCTTCCTTGAAGGGAAGACTGAACCAGTCTTCAAATGATAAATGTGTAATTCAATTTCTTTGATTTTTCAAAATTCATGTATATTGTTTATGATTGTGTACAAATAAACCTTAATATAAATAAAAATATTTAATTCATAATGTGCTTTATTTCCATTTTTAATATATATGTTTTTATTTATGTAGAAACTTAACTTCTGAAACAAGACATATGCTCATTCAAAAAAATCAAATCTATTGAACTATATAAAAGCCTTTCCTTTTCTCCCCATTACCATAATCCCAATCCCCAGAAATAAGAATTATTAGCTGTAATTAATCCTTATAAATATTTAAATACATATATAAACACAGATTTCTTTTTATTACATGCTGTGATGTAACATGCATTTTTGGATTTAAACCATTATTTTATCAAAATTATATACTTACAAGTTTTAAAGAGTCACATAGTTCTCCAGAGCTCATTAAGAAAACCGCAGTTTCCAAATGCCATTCTGCTCCCCATTTCCTGCTCTCCAGAGGCAACAACTTTAAAAAATGTTTGCTATTTATCTTCATATTTACCATTGTATTTCTTAGTAGTATGCTTATATTGCTATTTTTGTTTTCAGTGTTAGGCATATTTACTGACCCCCCACTCCATGTGTGTGTTTGTTTATGTGCATACACACACACACACACACACACACACACCATCTCCTTCCTCCCATTCCATAGATATAGTTGTAAAACTATATCTATGATATAGTTGAGCAGTATTTTATCTTTGCATTATTATGAGTATGATACTCTGTTTATTCCTGAGCAAAATGGGATTCTGTGCTTAATCTCCCTTTACTGCAACCCTTTTTCTTTTTCTAAAATTGACAATGTCTGTCTTTGTTTGTTTGCTTAATTGTAGGCTTATGACTAATGCATCCCTTAAATTCTTGGAAACCAGTGTTAATCTAAACAATATGCCTAAAGATTTTTGGTATTTCACTGAATTCATCTACTTAAAGGAGTACCTTCGATGAAAGTGTTAAGAGAAATACACACTTTAGAATGAAATTTGAGCAATTCTTTCTGCCTTTGGTCATTTGTATATACAGGATACCACCATATAGTATAGATACCTTATATTTGTCATTTGCTTAGGTTGAATATGTCGTACCAAATTATGATTACATTTTACCCATTCCTCTTTGAATCTTTATTATTATTTTGCATGTGACCAGCACTCAATAAAATTCCCACATAGATATCAAAGTAAGCATGTAAAAATGCTCAGTGTTGACTAGCAAAGCTGTCTTGCCATAATTTTCCTCCACACTATGCCTTCCACACTCTCAACAAGGACAACAACACACCTTGAGGAAACAAGATCTTTAAAAACTTGTGAAACACATTTGTATTCTGTGAAGCCCTTTGGGAAAGCTCTTGTTGAGTTAGAAGAGTTAGAAATTGAAAGTATAGTGACCCTAACAGAACAAATTCTCACTTATCCATTTCAAACAGGTACTTGGGAGCAGTTGAAATACGTTTATCTTTCTTTGTTATCATCATTCCTCTTGTCCACTATGACCTATGGCTAGCAAACCCAGTGTGCAAAATAATATGTATTTTCCGATTCATTTAAAAAATCTTTCCAGCCCCTCACTTCTCTTTCTCTTCCTGTAATAATCAGTTTCTATTGTTGCTTTGACTTGCTTTGTAAGTGCCTCTAAATCAACGATAATACTGATCTGCAGTGCTGAGTGGCCTGCGGAAAAAATAAAAATCCATTCATTCTGTCAAAGAATTCAAGCCCAGCAACCAATTCTCATAAAGTGGGATATGATTTTAGTGCGCACATCACAGGGAAATGTGGCAACTACACCTACGTAATGAAGCATTTTGTTTTACCATGCACTGCAAGTGAAATTCAACAGTTGCCAAAGTGAGCTTAAGTTACTGTGATGTGCCACTTGCTATGCATTTGGATTTATTTTTAGACCTTCGAATTATCTATTTACATAATAGATGAAAGAATGAAAATGGAAAAAATTAGGTTTCATATGTATCTTGATGGTAGTCTATTGTACTTCAAAAGTACTTTGTAAGTGTTCCTGTTGCTGTTATCTGCACATTTAGATATGTTGTTTGATTCCAGTACATCTTTTCCATGGCTTGAGTTATTCACATACATGGATGGGGTCACACAAGACCAGTCACGTTGGTTGAGTAGGTATAATTGCCTTATGACCCAATTTCATTGCTCTTTCCTTAAGACACAACCACAAGTTTTACCCCATGGCTGCTTTCAGCATTTGTAATATGAAGAAAAGATTTGGGTTTCCATGATGTATGAAAGATTGTGAATAAGTATTTGTGTTACATAGGCTGAATTGTGGTTATTGTTTAAAGAACTTCATGATGGATGTTTAAAGCAAGCATTTTGATAACCCAAAGCTGTAAATGTTCACAGTCTCATTATGAGAGTGAGAAGCATCTTTACAAATTATAAGAATCTAAGCATTCAGTCTGTTTTGATTATCATTGTGCATATAGTGCCTTGTATTTACTTGGTGCTCAATAATTCTTTGTTGAATAAATCAATCATCATGATAAGTTTAGTATTAAGTAATGCCAGTAAGAGTGTATCAATTACCTCCTCTGTTTTGTAAGTGTAGGTTATTGAGTGGAGCACTACCTTACATAGATTAGTAGGCTACTACATAGATTCCTAAATATCAAATCTATGTAATACTAACCTGCATAGAAGCACTAACCTACATAGATTCCTAAATATCAAATCCAATGGACACATTTTTAATTCATATTAGTCCCTTCTGCCACATTTCAAAATGTTTACCATGCCTTCCTCTTCAATGATGTCACTCTCTTCAGGGCCTCCTCTTGCATGCACAGTTGATTTCTTAGTTTTCTTCATGGCCTGTTTTTCTTTTACTCTCTCCTCACACATTAGTGTCCTCCAGAGTTTCTCAGAGCATCTGCTTTCCCCACTCCAAATTCTTTCCTGAGGCCATCTCATCCAAGTTCATTAGTTATAGATTGCATTTGGCACATAGAGAATTTGAAAAGAGTGGTGTGCACAGGAGACAGGGCTGATGAGTGTTGGCATATCTCTTGCGGACTGCTGCAGCTCTAACAGCCACATCTACAGACGCTTAGGCATCAGAAACATAGGACAAGTACAAACAGTAGTTGAGGTTGTCACCTTTCTTAGGATTATTGAAAGAATCTCCACTCAATAACCTACACTTACAAAATTCTGTCACATAGCTACACCCATCTGCAAACGAGACTAAGAAATTCTTTTATTGTTTAATTACAGTTCTATCAATAAGCAGAAGGGCTCTAATAAAATTTATATTCTGACCCCCACACTGTTGCTTTAACCATGATCTTTCCTTCAGATTTAAGCTCATTCATATACATATTTGTTGAGCATCTATACCAAAAAGTCAAAATGGCTTCTTAAACTCAATATGTCTAGATGTCTAAACTTCATCTCTATCTCACTATTTCTTTCCTTCACCATCCTGCATATTTTCATTGAATCGATGACATATATTTTATATGGCTACATGTCAGATGCACCATGTTAGGAGCTGACTTTACAAGTATAAGACATATTACCTACCTAAAGAAATCTACAAGTGGCCGATGTGGGCTGCCCAGATCCCTTCAGGACCAGCCCTCCTGCCCTTAGCCTCTGGGAGTACTGGCTGCATTCTCTCTCAGAATTGCTCTCAGCTGAAGAGAGCTGCTCTGACTACACTCAAGCACACTTCCCAGGAGCAGCTGGTTGAAGGAAAAGTGTAAAGCTCTTACTCCCTTGTCTTAAGGTGGGACAAATACAAAAACTGTTCCAGCTTCACAGCTCACTATGGGATCACTTGAGACTTATGAAGTGATGGCATCCCAGTTTGACTCCTCTCTCTGTTCAATCTTACCTCACTCATGCATCCACAGGTGTGGCCCCTGAGAGGGATCCTGAGTGAATTTCCTGAATGCAAACCTCTATATAAGTCTGTTTTCCAAGAAACCTGATATGCAATAGGGTATCAGGAGTGGTATTAGGAGGGAGAAACTAAATGGCATTTTGAAGCTGGATGTTGGGCAATATATATCCCATCACTTAGTAAGTGTGGTTCTGACAACCCTGGCATGCTGTGGTGGTACAACTGTTACAGCTTTCATAGCTGGCAAACCAGATTTGGGGAAGTGCTTGTAAGGGAACTATTCAATTAGAAATTTGTTGCTGGGACCAACTGATGCATCGGAGAAAGATAATGACAGGCTGAAGTTGATGAATAAACAATTTAAGGTGAAGTGTGAAAACCAGATGGTCTCCTTGGCAGCAAACACAGAGATCTTCATCTGCGACCAAAGAGCAGAGAAAGGTGAGGATCAGGCCCCTAACTTCATTACAAGAGTAGCAGAATTTCAGAGACATTTGAATTTTCAACCCAGCAATTCAGCCAAGCCAAGGTTAGGCTGTTAATTGGAAAAGAATGAGACTCTGAAATTGGGATGGGGACATCTGGGTCAATGCATTAAGAAATCTTGAACTCCCAAATCTCTCTATACTTTCTGGTTCCACAGAAGTGGCTAACTTCTCCCTATGAAAGTTTAACTTCCCCTTTTCCTTGCTTGCAGATGATACAGAGGGTCTTGTCTTGCAAGACACTGTAAGCTCCCTCAGGGGATGTACCCTCACCTCTACTTCTGGTCAGAGAAAAATAACTGTGATTAAGTCAAAACTTCATACAAGTGAGGAAGTCCTGAGTCTGCTAAGAGAGAAAGGTGCTGTTCCCCAAAGAAGCTGTAGACTCCATCCAGGGGAGTGATGCAAGGGAATGGGGATGCCGATCAAGAGAAGCAGAACATAAGTCAGGAAGGGAAAATTTTGTCAATATGATAGTACTGCCTCATGAGACAGGAATATATACCCTGGCAAAGTCACCAGGAGACTGGGGAAAGGTTCAGATAGGATGGCTTGTGGAAGCTAGGAGACAGTGATGGACGGCCCAAGCATAGTGAAGCAGAAATGCCAGGGATGCCATGACTGACAGGGGAAAAAGGTTTCAAAGGCATGCTGAAGAGGATGCAGCAGATAAAGCTGGAAGGTCCACCAGCCAACTCCGTTTCAAGAGAGAACCTCACAAATATTCCATTTACCAAAGTGATAAGAAACACATTGGTGAGAGAGGCACCCTCATCTTTAAGATGCTCATTGATGGCTATTCTCTGTTGGCCTGGACTGGCCTGTGGAAACACTTTTATGGAACCGGGCTTCCTGATAGCAACGAGGATGACAGAATCCCATAATGGGGGCCAGGAGGCAGTACTTAACAATGAGAAGCCAAGTGGGCACAATTTCATAAGGAGCAGCAAGGTCAGAGGGGCAGCCAGAAGAGCTTGACCTGTAGAGAATGTGTGGAGATGGTTAATGGAACACAGCATCCCTCTGGGCAAGATTGAAGTCATCTCCAGTCTAGTCATTAAAAAAAAAAAATTGAAGATGGTTGATCAGAAAGCTGAGGCCAGCTGCTTCCCAAAATCGTCATGATTCCTCCTAGTTTATAGGCTGAGTCTTTAGTAAGAGGATGATTTTTCTGATCCAAATGTAATAGATTTGGTCTGTGAGTTGTTGCAAAAAATAAAAAACATCTTCTGTGAGCAAGTACACCTCAAACTCACATATGTATTACAAATCATTATCCAAAAGTGGTTTGCAACATAAGACTGCCTTGAAATAGAAAAATGAAGGATAATAAAAGAAAGATGTTAATTTTAGAGTGGAATATATTGTATGTATTTTTTAATAAAATTATAACATAGATTGGAGTTGAGATGTCCATAGTTCATCTTGCCAAGAAAACCAGAAGTTTGATTGGCCGAAGGGTCAGTGGGGCAATAAGTGTTGGGCTGGGCTACAGCGACAAGAGGGGAAAAGAAAAAACACAGAATTCCTTCAACAGAGGCCAGAATGCCTGAAAACAAAGTTTATGTATGGGCCCAACCACCAATTAGTTCATTCAACATTCAAGTACCTACAGTGGACCAGGCATCATCTGTCTTCTGAGGACTTAAAATTGAATAGAACACGGACTATGCTCTCCTGTAGCTTCTGTGAAGCAAATGAGGCCAGTAAACCAAAGCTTTTATTACAGTGTGTCTTTGAAGTGACGATAAGGAAATAGCATTCAGCAGGGGCTTGGCCATGTGCTGGCTGTTTGTCCTTAGTTATGTCACTTTTTTTTTTAATGTCTAAGGAATATGTTGATATCTACCTCTTAGGGTTCTTTTTGAAGATAAAATGAAATAAAGCACATTAAACACGTAAGCAGAGCACCCAGCACAATGTAGGTGCTCTGTTAATGTTGTTGTTGTCATGGTGATTGGCATTATTAGTAATTTAAGAAATACTTTGAAAAATCGTAATCAAACCTGCTACTGGTTTCAACTCTAGCTTTTATGTGTTACTTAGGAAACAAAAGTGCCAAAAGCCATAGTGGCTTTCAGCTTCCTTGTAACATTTTCAATCCTCTATACTAAACTTTGTCCTATTTGCTTCGATAAAATAAAACAACTTCTCTTTATCTCTGTATAATAATGTATTCATGTCCATTAACTAGTTCAGTCATTTATTCTTTTACTTTCTCATTGATTCAGACTACCATTTCATTGAGTTCTTACTTGTTTATTTTCTTAGCAATGTACTAGGTGCTGGAGATACCTAGATGAAAAGACAGTTCTTGTCCTCAAAGAACACCACCTTTTTGATTCATAGCCCTATGAGTTACAGATGATTATATGTTTGTTTTTTTGAACAGATAAGTCATCAAGTCAGAGAGGCTAAATAACCATCCAATGTCTTACAGACAGAAAGTGGTAAGGCCGGAACTGGAGCCATGTCTTCTAATAGATAGTAATATCCATGCTTTTTCCATGTCACAGGAAATATTCAAGTGCAAGGAATTATCAGTCTTCTTGTCATTGAGCATACTTCTAATAATCAATAAAATAAAAGGAGCGATGGCTTTACTTTTATCAATAACCTGGAGTTTAAGATATGGTACTTTACTAGGTCAATGGGGCCTCTTGTTCACAATGACATTATGAGAGACTTTTGTAGGAGAACGTGTGAAGCCTCTGCTGGTGGAATAGTTAGTGAAAATAGCCAGGAACATTTTTCTGTTGTCACAAATGGAACGTTGAGTGTAAATAATACCACATTGAAATAGAACAGTGTATTAATCTGTCCTTGCACTGCTATAAAGAAATACATGAGACTGGGTAATTTATAAAGTAAAGTGGTATATAATTGGCTCACAGTTCTGCAGGCTATATTGGAAGCACAGTGGCTTCTGCTTCTGGGGAGGTCTCAGGAAGCTTCCAATTATGGTGGAAGGCAAAGGGGGAGTGAGTACTTCACATGGCTGGAGCAGGAGGAAGAGAGAGGGAGGGAGGTGCTGCACACTTCTAAACAACCAGATCTCATGAGAACTATGTCACAACGAACAGCACCAAGGGGATGCTGCTAAGCCATTCAAAAGAAGCTGCTCCCATGATCCAGTCACCTCCCACCGGGCTCCAGCTTCAACATGAGGAATCGCAGTTCTACATGAGCTTTGGGTGGGAACACAGATCCAAACCATGTCAAGCAGTTCCTTTTATAGGCCAGGAATATGTGAATAGCTAGCTAGGGACAAACTTTGTATACAAAAGGAACTGAAAAAGAAAAAAAAAATCAGGAATCAAATTTTCCAGTGATATCTAAAAATACCTCGAAGGGTATAAGCCCAAGAAAGCATAATACCACATGTGCCCAGAGCAGATCTGAGCAATGCTCTTTTGAGATCAGACAGAATCTGTACAAGCCTTAAGAAAAACTATAGTATCAAGAAAACAGCAAGTAAATAATCAAGCACATTTGAAGTTTCTGGATTATGTAGATGTTTTGGATTTTGCTTTAAAAGTTAGAAAAGAAAAAAAAAAGGAACCTCTCATAATGTTTTATTGTTACTACTGAAGTTGACTCCCTTTGGACCAGAAGAAGTTACCATCAGTGCTTTCTGCAGAGAAATTAGGCAGCCATGGGCATGGGCATGCATGACATTCTGTCAAATATTTTTGTGGTTAATAAATATATTACAAATTGAAATTCAAGATTTATTAGACATTAGTCCTTAGTCGGTATCATTCTTTGATTTTGATCACTCCCCTCCTCTCCATCTAGAAATGACAGAGCACTGAACAATTTCCAGGAAAACAATGTCAGGTTTCAGAATGATCATTTAAACAACCTGTAACCTTAGTTTCTCTTCGATTTTTTTAGGGGAAGTAAAAAGAGACAAAGAGAGGAGGGATGGACAGGTTGGGAAGGCCAGGTGTGGAAGGTAATAGAGATATAGATATCTTTTTTCTAGAGAGCACTGAATAGAGGGCCCACTATCTGATGGATGAGATCAGTGCAGGTAACTTAACAGAGTAATTCATTCTCTGCATGATTTCTTTAAGAGAAACAATTATCTGCTGTGACTGACTCCATTGCCCGAACTAACCAAATAACCACAAACTTTGCCTTTCTTTTTTTGTGTTGGGTAGATAATCATTTCAAAAATAAGCAAAAGCTGCAGTGCTAATTACAGCATAGTCTGAAAAGGTCTTAAAGAAAAACCCCACAAACGAATGCTGTGGAAGATGTGAGGAGAGATGTTTCCATACAATTCTACTACAGAAGTGTGCCCAGTTCTCCCAGAAAAAAAGTGTTTATTTAGCTTGATTTAAATAGAGATTAGGTAGTGAGCAGATGGAGCTTGTTTGAGGCTGCTTGGCGAGCTTGCCGGTGAGACTGAGTAAATGAAGACTGAATGCAGAGGTGGCAGGGAACGAGGGCTGGAAGGAGGAAAGCAGGGTATTCCACACAGACCAGCTGCTTCCAAAAACCCTTCACTCCCCTATGACATGAAAGCCCAGAACTGAATCTGAATCTGGATTGCAAGAAACCAAAATTATAAAATTTGTTTGGTCTTGCTCTATTACCTAAGAAAAAAGAAGTAGCCAAACAAATATACTAGAAGAATATCAGAGCAGGGTCATAAAGATCTACATCAAGAAAATCTCCTAAACAAAATCTACCTACTTTTTACTATAATTCAATTGGTGACTGTACAAAGTTCCTAAGTTCTTTCCTTCTCTAATTCCTCACTCAGTAATTCTAGGTAGAAAAAAGAAAATTCATTTGTGTTTATACTCTTTAAAAAGTCCTGTCCAACGGGACTTTCTGCCTGTAACTCTCCACTGTCCAAAATGGTAGCCACTAGCCATGTGTGACAATCAAGCAGTTGAAATGAATGTGAGATTATATGTTTTCTTTTCTTTGTTGTAATCAAACAAAAGTCCAGTAAATAAGAAAGAATGAGTGGGGTAGAGAAAAACAGTTAGTAAACATACATTTTGGTGATATTTGGGAAATAGGAAGGAAAGCTTAAAAACTGGTATTCCTCAAAATGGAATGTCTTAAGGACTTGATGAATAAATAAATAGTAAATGGCAGAAAATATATGAATAATAAGCATTGAGTAATACAGAATTTGAAGACTAGATCTATCTTTTGTTTCGTGTCATTGTCTGTTTGGGCTGCCACAATACCATATCATAAACTAAATGGCTTATAACCAACAACACAGATTTATTTCCAATAGTTCTGGAGACTGGGAGGTCCAAGATCAAGGCACCAGCAGATTCAGTGACTGGTGAGGGCCTGTTTCCTGGTTCATAGATGGTGCCTTCTCACTGTGTCCTTACATGATAAAAGGAGCAAACAAGTTTCCTCAGGGTTCGTTTACAAGAGCACTAATCCCATTCATGAGGGTTCTGCCCTCATAACTCAATCACTTCCCAAAGGCTCCATCTCCCAACACCATCACCATGAGGCTAGGATTTCAACATATGAATTTTGGTGGGTGAAATAAACATTCAGACCACAGCCATTAACAAGTATAAAAATCAGGGCTGTAAATAACCAGAAGTTCCAAATGCTGTTCCAAGAACCCCTACTGGTCAGTGATAAAGTCCTAGAAAAATAAGAACTTTGTAGAGGGCCAGGTGCAGTGGCTCATGACTGTAATCTCAGCACTTTGAGGGGCTGAGACGGGTGGATCACCTGAGATCAGGAGTTCGAGATCAACCATGGAGAAACTCCGTCTCTACTAAAAATACAAAAAATTAGCTGGGCATGGTGGCGCATGCCTGTCATCACAGCTACTCAGGAGGCTGAGGCAGGAGAATCACTTGAACCTGGGAGGCGCAGGTTGCAGTGAGCTGACATCACACCATTGCACTCCAGCCTGAGCAACAACAAGAGCAAAACCCCATCTCAAAAAAAAAAAAAAATACTTTGTAAAAAGATTTTCATAAAGTTCGGTTTAATAACTTTTTTGGTGCTAAAGTTTCCTACCCTTTATAAAATTATGTTGAGAGTAGATAGCACCTTTTTAATGTTTTTATTTGGCAGAACTCAAAGTTGATAACTCTACCATATTTAGCATCCAATTAAATTGCTACTGGATAATGAAATGTAAAAGTCTGAGAAACACTAATCTAGCTTACAAAGGAGAAAACTGAGTACCAGGAAGAACCAGTGACTTCCTTCAGCCCACCCCACTCTCCCCAGCAACAATTAAAGGTTAGTTAGTCTTACCTGCATCTCTCTTCACCATGCCCACAGTCATTCCAACAGCTTCACAAGCAAAACTAGAGCTTGTAGATAATGCTCATAACATGACTCATTCATTAGGGTTTTTGATAACAATTTTCTGCTGTTACTTGGAAGAGTGTAAGTGTTAAAGATGAGTGATTCTCCTTTACAAAAAATGTAACTTCTCAAACACCATGAGTCAAATGATTGTTAAAGCCGATGAATTTTCAGAGTCTATTTCATGAAGCAAGTTACAAGTTTCAATAATACACACTCACTGGGGGTAAAATCAACTTCCAGAATTTTGTCAGAAACTCCCCCCTCACTTTTTTTTTTTTTTTTTTTTTTTTGTGACAGAGTTGTGTTCTGTTGCCAGGCGCCAGGCTGGAGTGCAGTGGCATGATCTCGGCTCACTGCAACCTCCACCTCCTGGGTTCAAGCAGTTCTCCTGCCTCAGCCTCCCGAGTAGCTGGGACTTCAGGTGTGCATCACCATACCCAGCTAATTTTTGTATTTTAGTAGAGACAAGGTTTCACCATGTTGACGAGGATGGTCTTGATCTCTTGACCTCAATATCCACCTGCCTCGGCCTCCCAAAGTGTTGGGATTACAGGCATGAGCCACTGCGCCCAGCTCCTAGAAACACCTTTCTACTTAGATTGGATTCAGTTTTGGGGATGGACCTGTCATGTGTTACTGACATCTCTCTCAAGTCTGTCACTTTGTGCCACTTATTGATTTTCAGATACATATTGCATTAGGATAAATTGTATCTACTAAATTGTTTTGGTTATCCAGTGTGTATAAAAGTTATGCTTATACTATAATGTAGTCTATTAAGTGTATTTCACACTTACTTGGAAGAGTCTGAGTGTTAAAGATGAGTGATTCTGCTTCACAAAAAATGTAACTTCTTTACAAAAAATGCATTATGTTAAAAAAAAAAAGCAATGTACATACGTTAATTGAAAGATACTTTATTGCTGAAGATCATCCGAACCTTCATCCAGTTCTAATCTTTTTGCTGGTGGAGAGTCTCACCTTAATATCTGTGGCTGCTGACAGATCAGGGTGGTAGTTGCTGAAGGCTGGTGTGGCTGTGGCAGCTTCTTAAAGTAAGGCAACAATGAAGTTTGCACATTGATCGACCCTTCCTTTCGTGAAAGATTTCTCTGTAGCACGCAATGCTGTTTCATAGCATGTTACCCACAGTAGAACTTCCTTCAAAGTTGGAGTCAATCCTCTCAAATCTTGCCACTGCTTTATCAATGAAGTTTCTATAATATTCTAAGTCCTTTGTTATCATTTCAACAATGCTCACAACATCTTCACCAAGAGTAGATTCCATCTCAAAAATCCAATTTCTTTGCTTATCCTTAAGAAGGAACTTCTTATCCGTTTAAGTTTTACCGTGTAATTGCAACAAGTCAGTCACATTTAGGCTTCACTTCTAATTCTAGTTCTCTTGCTATTTCTGTCACATCTGTAGTTATTTCCACCACTGAAGTCTTGAAACTGCCTCATCAAAATTATCCAGAAAGGTTGAAATCTACTTCTTCCAAATTCCTGCTGATGTTGATATTTTGACCTCCTCTCATAAATCACAAATATTCCTAATGGCATCTGGAATACTGAATCTTTTCCAGAAGGTTTTCAATGTAATTTGTCCAGATCCATTGGAGGAATCTAATCTATATCTGTATTTATGGCAACTATAGCCTTATTAAATGTATTTCTTAACTAATAAGACTTGAAAGTCAAAATACTCCTTGATCCATGGCCTACAGAAAGGGTGTTGCGTTAGCAGGCATGAAAACAGAATTAATCGTCTTATACATTTTCAACAGAGCTCTTGGGTGGCCAGGTGCATTGCCAAGGAGCACAATAGTTTGAAAGAAATATTTTCTGAGAAGCAGATCTCAACCCTGGGCTTAGAATACTCAGCAAACCATGAAGTAAACAGATGTGTTGTCATCTGGGCTTTGTTGTTTAATGTATATAGCAGAGATAGCATTGATATAGCATAATTCTTTAGGTCCCTATGATTTTTGGAAAGGTAAACAGACAGTGCCTTCAATTTAAAGTCACCTAGCCGCATTACCTCCAAAACAGGAGGTCCAGCCTGTCCTTTGAAGCTCTGGAGCCAGGCATTGACTTCTTTTCTCAAGCTGTGAATAATCTATCTAGCATTTTCTTTCAATATAAGACTGCTGTGACTACACTGAAGATGTGTTATTTATTATAGCCACCTTTATCAACGATCTTAGCTAGATCTTCTGGATAACTTGCTGTAACTTCCACATCAGCACATGTTGTTTCATCTTGCAATTTTATGTCATAGAGATGGCTTCTTTCTTTAAGCTTCATGAACCAACTTGAAAGTTTTCTTCTGTAGCTTCTTCCCCTCTCTCAGCCTTCAAAGAATTGAAGGAAGTCAGGGTCTTGCTCTTGATTAGGCTTTGTCTTAGGGGAATGTTGTGGCTGGTTTGATCTCTCAATAACATTAAAATTTTCTCTGCATCAGCAATAAGGATGTTTTGCTTTCTTGTTATTCATTTGGTCACTGAAATTGTACTTTAAATTTCCTTCAAGAACTTTTCTTTTGCATTCACAACTTGGCTAATGGTTTGGCACAAGAGGCCTAGCTATTGGCCTATCTTAGTTTTGACATGTCTTCCTCACCAAGCTTAATCATTTCTAGCTTTTGATTTAAAGTGATGAATTTGTGACTCTTCTTTTCCCCTGATCACTTAGAGGCCATTGTACGGTAATTCACTGGCTTAATTTCAATATTTTTGTGTGTCAGAAAATAGGGAGGCCTGAGGAGCAGGGGAGAGAAGAGGGAATGTTTGGTTAGTGGAGTAGTCAGAACAAACACAACATTCATTGATTAAGTTCACTGTCATATATAGGTGTGGGACATGGCACCCCAAAAAGATTACAACAGAAGTATCTAAAATTGATGATCATAAATCATTATTACAGATATAATAATAATCAAAAAGTTTGAAATATTTTTCAATATTTGAATATGAATTACCAAAATATGACTCAGAGACCCAAAGAGAACATGTATTGTTGGAAAAATGGCACTGATAGGCTTGCTTAATGGAGGGTTGCCACAAACCTTCAATTGTAAAAATCCAACATCTGTAACACAAAGCACAATAAAATGTACAATAAAATGTATAATAAAATGAGATATGCCTGTACAGAAGCTGGCTTGATTAAATTTATCAAAACACATCAGCACTTGCTGCTTCACCTTGCACTTTTATGTTACAGAGATGACCTCTTTCCTTAAACCGCATGAACCAACAAGTTTTCTCCTGTGGCGTCTTCATCTCTTTCAGCCATAACAGAATTGAAGAGAGTTAGGGTCTTTCTCTGGATTAGGCTTTGGCTTAAGGGAATGTTGTGACTAGTTTGATCTTCTATCCGGATCATTAAAACTTTCTCTGCTTTAGCGATAAGGCTGTTTGGCTTTCTTATCATTCATGCCCTTATTGGAGTGGTCATGCTAAAAATGGCAAGAAGGGAGGAGGCAGAAAGAGAAGAAAAAAACTGCAGGAAAAAAGCAGAACAAGAGACTAGGACAAATTTGGGTAGATCCTGCTTGTAAGCTTTTGAGATATAAGCTCTTTTCCCTGGCCTGTAAAATTCAAAGTACATGGGCCAAGCTCTCTGAGAACTGGTCACCCCTCCTGGGTGAATGTTAACCTCAGAGCTGCATTGACTTCATCCAGAGAAATGTAATCTCCCAGAGCACTTGCAGCAAGTAGAATGAAACCAGGGAAAAACCTTGATCTATTTTGCAATTAATGCTTTCAGAGAGATTTTTGAGAGACCAATGTAAATTTGGATATAGAAATATCTCATAGATTTCAGACACTCCTTAGAGAACACAGGGCCATAATACAATGAACAGATTACACTGTGCCATTAGTAGAGTCTTATCCCCTGTAAAATGTGTCATTTTTCCCTGTATTGTTTCAATTTTCATAATCACTTCAGAATTCCTGAGTGGATATTTATCCTCATGTAAATGGCTTACCGAATACATTGAGGCAAATGTATTCAGAGATCTGGGGTGGTGACTGATCATAGAAAACCCATCCAGACAAACAGCTATGAGAATGCTGGTCACCTCAGTTATGATTGTGAGTGGTTATCCAGCACACTGGACCACCGCTTCAGCCCTGTGACTCATAGAAATACTATATAATGTTCATCTAAATTTTAGAAACCAACAAGTAAATTATAGGCAAATGAACAAAAAGTACTTCAAAGCAAGACAGAAAAAGAAAGAAGCAAACTAAAAAGGAAGGAAGGAAGGAAGGAAGGGAGGAAGGAAGGAAGAAAGGAAGGGAGGGAGGGAGGGAGGGTATGTAGTAAATAGAAAAAAAGGAAAAAGGGAGAACGAATGAAAGAGGGTGAGAGGGAAGAGAGACAGAGGTAGGAGAGAGAAAGAGTAGAGATAGGAAAAGGAAATGTAAGTGGTGGGAAGAAGTAACGTATCCCTAGTAATTGTCTGGAGGACCACTCACTGAGCCACGTGTAATGGTTTATTCTATGTGTCAACTTGACAAGGTGAAGGGTTGCTCAGATAGCTGGTAAACATTATTTCTGCATATGTCTGTGTGTGTCCAGAGGAAATCAGCATTTGGACCAGCAGACCGAGTGAAGAAGGTCCACTCTCCCTAGCGTGATTTCTGCACATGTCCGTGTGTGTCCAGAGGAAATCAGCATTTGAACCAGCAGACCGAGTGAAGAAGGTCCACTCTCCCTAGTGTGATTTCTGCACATGTCCGTGTGTGTCCAGAGGAAATCAGCATTTGAACCAGCAGACCGAGTGAAGAAGGTCCACTCTCCCTAGCGTGATTTCTGCACTCCAGAGGAAATCAGCATTTGAACCAGCAGACCGAGTGAAGAAAGTCCACTCTCCCTAGTGTGATTTCTGCACATGTCCGTGTGTGTCCAGAGGAAGTCAGCATTTGAACCAGCAGACCGAGTGAAGAAGGTCCACTCTCCCCAGCGTGATTTCTGCACATGTCTGTGTGTGTCCAGAGGAAATCAGCATTTGAACCAGCAGACCGAGTGAAGAAGGTCCACTCTCCATAGCGTGGAGGAGCATCGTCCAGTTGGTTGAGGGCCTGGATAGAGAGAACAGAGAAAGTGAAAGTAGGGCAAATTCTCCTTCTCTCTTCCTTTAACTGGGACATCCATCTTCTTATGTCCTTGACACTGGAGCTCCAGGTCCTTGAGTCTTCAAACTAGGACTGAATGGCACCATCAGCTTTCACGGGCTTCCAGTGGGCAGATGGCATAGCCTGAAATTTCTCAACCACCATAATTTTGTGAGCCAATTTCCACCGTAAATCCTTTCTTATGTCCATATATAGAGAAGCAATAGAATGTATCTCCTACTGGTTCTATTTCTCTGGAGAACACTCATACACTATTCCATCAATTCCCTGCACATGGTTATCTGTCCACAAAGTATTTACTGAGCATTGATTATTCAGTTTCTGAAGGATACAAAGACTTGTCAAATGAACCACAAGATGCATCCTTGAGGACAGAACTAGAAACATCTCTTTATAAATTCAGGACTGAACTAGAGGAGAGTGGGCCAAAGAAAAGTGCCAATACAGTAAACAGTTAAAATAAAAATCATAGTGAAAGAACAACAATAAAATGACCCTTTGAAATGTTACAAGCCTAATATTTCTCTTCACTCATTTCTAATCCTACCTTGAAATATATTCTGGTTTCTCTCACAAATTTCTAACAGTCTTTCCAAATTTTATATCAATTACTACTTTGACAGACTGTGATACATAAGTCAATCTGGACTTCCTTTACTTGATTTCTGCTTTATTATTAATCTTTCTCTCTTGTTACACATGATGCATTTCAATTTAAAAGGAACTAGCAAGATACAGAAAATTCAACACTGCCCCATTTGACTCCAGCTTGAAGTTGAAAATCATCATTAATTTTTATTTTTTCTTTTATTTGGGAATAATAGTGTAATTACCTGTTTCTGATTGTGAATCCAGAGAAACTGTTTTTGTTAATTTAAAACAAAGCAAAACAAAATGCATATACAGAAAGCCCATGTGTAAGAGGGACAAAGGGGGAACACACAAAACAAGACAAAAATCAAAACAAAATAAAAAAGACTGTGACTCTGCTTTAACCACGTTTACCTAATCCTAACATATCTAGGACCTGGTGCCACAAAATCATGCCACTATTCACGTAGCTCTTGCCCAAGGTTTGTCTTGGCTCCCTCCCTTCTGCTACAGGCTGACATCCTTGGCACACATATGCTGCCTTGCTTTACTTGGCAGATCCTTGTGACGTTCCTTCTGCTCTCCCAAAGCTTGGCAGACTTACTTCAGAATTGTGGGGCAAAGTGTCACTGGCCATGCTCTGGGCAGCAGGTAGGCAGCTCCATAACTGTAAGATCACTTTAGAACATCACTCCATAATCTCAATGGGCTCCAGAGCCTTTGCCACAATTTTCTCTGTCATCATATCTTCAGGTGGTGTGGCTCCTCTAGGGGAACATTTGGAGATGGCCTCAACCTAAGACTCCCAGACACTACCATAGTCACATAAGTGCCTGCATTAAGCAGACGTGGATCGACTTGCTGAAGTCCTTGCCTGCCAATCCAGGATTTGACCCTGGGCTGATTTACTGGGGAAAAGAAATATGCAAAGAAAACTGAGGAAGAATCATTATTACTGTTCATAGTGTGCAGTTCCACTGGGGGGTATCTTCTGCTCTTGATGATTCATAGCCACCAAAACGCATCACAGCTGGATGCAGCAAGCACACCATGGCCACTGCCCCAGCTCTGTACACACATGCTTTCTCAATGTCTTTCCTTATCAACACCAACCTCAGGCTTGCAGGCAATTCCTGCAAATCAGGTGAGCATTTAGGAGCTTAAATGAGAACAATAATGTAAAACTTTAAAATGTCTTCAACAAGAGCCTTTTAGAGTTAAAATTTGAATTAATAAAAATAAAATTGTGGGCTGGGTGTGGTGGCTTATGCCTGTAATCCCAGCACTTTGGGAGGCCAAGGCAGGCAGATCACTCGAGGCCAGGAGTTCTAGACCAGCATGGCCAACATGGTGAAACACTGTATCTTCTAAAAATATAAAAATTAGTGATGTGATAGCATATGCCTGTAATCCCAGTGACTTGGGGGGCTGAAACATGAGAATTGCTTGAACCCAGGAGGTCGAGGCTGCAGTGAGCCATCATGGCACCACTGCACTCCAGCCTGGGTGACAGAGTGAGACCTTGACTTAAAACAAAACAAAACAAGACTGTTAGAGAAAAGAAATCCAGTTATTTGTGGTATAAAAATATCAGGAGGAGATTAAATATTAGAAGAGAAATGGTAGTGCTAAAAGAATAATTCTCTTTAAATTTATATAACGTTAAATTGATTGTCATATGAGTCTCAAGATAATTCACTCTCTTCCCTTTAGTGGACTCCCTATTTTCTAGATTTTCTGAATTGTTTTGAAATAATTAAAAGATAATCAATTCCTCTCCTTGCATTTAAGGCATACATAATCTAAATCATTGCTTCTGTTTCCCTATTGTTTTTCCCCTCTACATTTCTCTTTCTTTCTACTGAGACAGCTATCACAGAAAGGTATCAATGATCTCATCTTTTTCTTTCACTTATTTTCTTTCTTTCTTCTTCTTCTGCTTTTTTTTTTTTTTTTTTTTTTTTTTTTTTTTTTTTTTTTTTTTTTTTTTTTTTTTTTTTTTTTTTTTTTTTTTTTTTTTTTTTTTTTTTTTTTTTAATGGAGTCTTGCTCTGCCACCCAGGCTGGAGTGCAATGGCATGGTCTTGGCGTGATGTAACCTCCGCCTCCCAAATTCAAGTGATTCTCCTGTTTTAGCCTCCCAAGTAGCTGGGACTACTTGGTGCAGGCCACCACTCCCAGCTAATTTTTTGTATTTTTAGTAGAGATGGGTTTTCACTATTTTGATCACGCTGGTCTTGAACTCCTGATCTCATGATCTGCCCACCTTGGTCTCCCAAAGTGCTGGGATTACAGGCATGAGCCACTATGCCCAGCCTTCTTTCACTAATTTTCTATGGATTTCTGCACATGGATTTAATGCTGTTGAGCATGGGCTTTAAAGTCAGACATATCTTAACTGCACAGTTCCAGCATTAATGAGGTGCATGTGGGCAAATTATCAAAACTTTCTCAGTGCGAGTGGACTTTGCAAGATAATTGGGAAAATTAAACAAGATCATGCATGTGAAAGTATGTAACTGAATGACGGTACCCTGCACCACACCAGGCCATCATAGACAGTCAACACATACTAGTTTCTTTTGTCATGGCCCCCCTGTCTTCTTGCAATAGTCTCCCCACGTCCTTGTATTACATTATAGAATCTGAGTTTTCCTCCTTCTCTGAGCACCATTCTAAAGACTTCTTTTTTCTGAATGCTCTTCCTCTTTTTACTTCTGGATATATGTGAGCACCAAGAAGGTTTTCATAGAGCCATCCCACCCATACCAGCAGCTCCAGGTGTTAACTCAGGTGTATGAATTTCACATTGCACAACTTCAGCTCGAGCATCTCTTCTGAGCTCTAAACCACATTTTCACCTGCCTATTTGGTATCTTTTTGTGGATGTACAAACCTCACCTCAAACTCCACACTTCCAAAACTCCACATTTTCCTTGTCTCACAGTTCTGCTCCTCAGATCACTAAGCACCATGATTTTTGCTTTAAGCAACTATAGCACTTAGAGAAACATCTCCACAGGTTCCATTACACTTAATTGTCACACCTTCATCGATAAGATAGTCATAAAAAGAAAATATCTAAGCGTCTGTAAATTCATTCTTGAAGGTACTCATTATGTTGTTTCAAGATCTTGCTAAGCTTAGATGTTTGGACATTATTCCTGAATCTAGGAATAAGAAAATTGTGGTTGAGTTTCAACTTTAAAATTCAGCAAGTTTTGCAGGTTTAATTTTTTTTTTACCTTTGAACTTTAGTTTCCTCAATTGTAAAATGAGGATGATAATTGCAGCAATGACTCCAAGTTTTAGTACAAAATGAGATCATATATGTGATAATCCTCTGTACACTATGATATGGGACAGAAATAAAGTGGGTTTTGTGTTTTTCACAAATCCTGAAACACGGTAGGTACTTAAAGAATCTTTTCTGAATATAATTAAAATATGAAGTACTAGCTATTGACATTATCAATTTGTTTGATCCTTATAGTGTTCCTTTGAGACATTTTCCTCCTTTTATAGATAATGACATAGTGCCAGAAAGAATTGACTGTGGGTAGAAACAATGGATCTTTGGCAGCCTATTTTTACATCTGGTCTTTCCCCCAGTGTATCAGACTTTCTGTGATATTGCCCATGTTAAAGGCATACATATTTTAGGATACGTATTGGCTAGTAAATTGAACAGAGTTCAAGGCATTATTCTACTTCCCTCTGTTTCCATTTACTCAGAATGTATCCACATGATGCCTCACTCATAATCAGCTCAAATAAAAAAATCTGCCAAACATTTCAACATTTGACCAACTTTGTAGTGAGCTGATTGGATGTTCGGTGGTTATAGGCACAGACTACTTAAATGAATGAAACTATTTTGAGATTGTCACCAAGAAACCTTTCAAGAGACCATTGGCATTTGCTGACTAAAAGTGAATTACCTGCAGTTGTTCTGTTGGAAAAATAATTCTGTTTAATAATAAAAAAAAAACAATAAAAGCATTATGTGTGCTTGTGTGTATTTCTTATTCCCATCACATAATACATGCAATTATTCTACTTTATCATATATTTTCCTGTCGAGAATGTATTACCTACAAAAGATAAAAACTTTCATCGAAGTGGGAATTTGAAATTGTCTAATGTGATGCATTCAAAGGAATCTAATCAGAACTTTAGTAGGTGTAAACACGATAATTATGTCTAATTATGATCTTTTTATCCTTCAAAAGACTAGTAATACACAGCCATTAAAAATTATAATGCAGTCCTATGTTCTGACTTAAATGTATATCTGCACATGTTATCAAATGACAAGAGTATGTATGAAAACGTTTTATTTGTGTAAACTTGTATGAGAAAATGCAGGTGAACAGATTCACTGCAAAATGCTAATGATGCTTACCTCCACATGGTAGAAACTTTATTCTGTAAGTATTTGCATTAGATATATTTAAAAAAATTGCAACAAATGTTTATAATTTTAAAATTAGGGGAAAGTATTTTCAGTTTAAAAATAAGGGAACAAAACCTAATCATTCACTCAGGCATAGTAAGGTAAAGTTACCACATATATAGAAGGTAGTCTGAAAGGTTAACACGTAGTGCCATGTCCAAAACTGTCTTCTTTACCTGTACAATATTAAGCTACTAAGGAGTTCAGTGAAGAAAAAAATAAATGCATTACAGTCAAAAGACCTAGGTGGGAAGCAAAGCAATAGAAGAAACTAATAAATTAATACATCTGTGATGCTCGCAGTGTTTTATTCGGTGACATTTGTGAATGTCCTGTGTAAATGCCAAGCCTGTAAGGTGGGGCTGTCATGCATTACTTTTATAAGTGAAGACCATCTCCTGATTAGCAGCTCTTTGCCTCTAGCACAGCCTGTACTTCTCGTGCAAATGCAAACACAGACGGAGCCCAAAGCTGCTGGGTCCTAAACTCTTATGGACCAATAAATTCTGCAGTCTTCAGCCAAAGCAGAACGACAGTACATTGACTAAAGGGAAGGCACAGTTTAAAAGCATGTGTATGTGCCAGCATTTACAGGGATTTAAAAGAGACATTTGTAGAGAGCAAAATACCATTTTTTACCCAGTTTTGTTGGGCCTTAATTAAAGAGGCCTTTCCCCCCTTTTCTGCGACTTGGGCTGTGGGATTGCAGCCTCTCCTAGCTCAAAGAACCATTTCATTGGTCCGCAGGCTAATTAGGAGGGACTCACACTGTTCCCCAGCCTCCTGAAAGGCTAGAACAAAGGCTGCTGCTGATAGATTGCAGTTCTCCCTCAATTGCAGAGGCTCAGAAGTAAAAGAAAAAGAAAAGCTTTTGAATAGAAAAGCCTTTTGATGCTGTGAAAAAAATTAAGAACTAAAACAGAGGCCTAGGCGCTGCTGCACAGAGCCCTCCACACAGACTCATTGTGTTTAGGGACAAGGTCAACAAAGCCCCATCTGATACTGAACACCTCACATTAGAGAGGCATCTATTTAGCTGCTGTGTCTTGGGCTCTCCTGCTACGAAGAACTTTCCCAATCAGGCTGTCTGGTGCCGTGATAAACACAGATAAATATGAGCAGCATCATACTTTCATCTGAACAATTAATACATGATTTCCTAGTTGATTGTTTGCAAATACACTGAAAACAATTGTGTTTTCTTTTTTTTGAGCAAACAAAAATAAAGTTGCTAAGAAAAAAAAAATTACCGCCATTATATTAACATCTTATTGTCTTACCAAAATTTTACTGAATTTCTCTTCATATTTTAAAATAATTATAGTTCATCCAAATAATGTGAAAAAAATGCATCTTTTCCAACACAGAAGAATGAAAATCTTAAGTGCCAATCCATTTTCTAACAGACTAAATCATTTAGCAACAAGTAACTGAAGCTGAAATGCCCATTTGTTCTGAATCTTGCAGTTTTTGCTCCTTGCTGCATAGGCTTTCAAAGGGAAGTCTCTCTTCTAATTTTATAACTTTGAAAATTAAACATCCTTTTCAGAGCTTCACCTCCCAATAGTAACTATCCTTTACTGAGGCTTTATGTCAACTGCCATACTTAGCACTCTCCATGTATTATCTCCATTAACCCTCAAAATCAATGACTTAGCCGGGCGCAGTGGCTCACGCCTATGATCCCAACACTTTGGGAGGCCTAGGCAGGTGCATCACTTGAGTCCAAGAGTTTGAGACCAGCTTGGTCAACATGGTGAAACCCCAGCTTTACCAAAAAATACACACAAAAAAATCATCCGGGCATGGTGGTGCATGCTTGTAATCCCACCTACTTGGGAGGCAAAGCCAGGAGAATTACTTGAACCCAGGAGGTGGAGGTTGCAGCGAGCCGAGATCTTGCCACTGCACTCCAGCCTGGGTGACAAAAAAAGACTCCATCTCAAAAGAAAAGAAGATCAATAACATAAGCACTATTGTCACCTGTAGTTTACAAATGTGGAAACTGAGGTTCCAAGAACCTAAACCTAAGAAGGACACAACTATTAAAGACTAAGGCCAGAATTTGAAATCATGGCTTTCTGACTTTCAACATTGAGCTGCTACAGTGGAATTTAAGTTTCCACATGGAAGTATTTGTGCAGAATTTCAGAATTGGAAAGTACTTTAGAAATCCTGGGAGAGAGATCCAAGATGGCCAATTATCAGCAACTCAGGATTGTAGCTCCCAGTGAAAGCGCAGAGAGCAAGTGGACACCACACTTTCAGACAAATTTTTGTTGCCCACAGAATGGTAGATTCCCAGCAGAGGAGCCCCATGGGTCACCGGCGCGGCTGTTTTGCTGGCGCCCCGGCGTCGCGCTTCTAGGTGCAGCACTTCTCGGTGCAGAGCTTCTCGGCATGGAGCATACGGGACGGGCTCGCCTGGTACCATCCCCACAAGGAGAACAGCAATTGGAAGCACTGAGGACTGTGAGTTTCACAGCAAGCACAGCCAAACCCAGGAAGGTCCAGCTCTGTGGGGAACAGGTGTCCACCAAAGGAAAACTAAGAAACAGAAAAAACTTCATCGCCGGGTGGGGAGAGATCCAAGATGGCCGATTAGCAGCAGCTCAGGATTGTAGCTCCCAGTGAAAGCGCAGAGAGCAAGTGGACGCTGCAATTTCAGATGAATTTTTGTTGCCCACAGACTGGGAGATTCCTGGTGGAGGAGCCACACTGGTCGCCAGTGTGACTCTTTTGGCCGGCGCAGCTGTTTTGCTGGTGCCCCAGCATGGCGCTTCTCGGTGCGGAGTATACGGGACTGGGTGAGCTTTTAGTCGGACTCAGCTGGTCTCATCCCCACAAGGAGAACAGCAGTTAGAAGCACTGAGGACTGAGAGTTTCACAGCCAACACAGCTGAACCCGGGAAGGCCTAGCTCTGTGGGTATGGGGCGTCTGCCGAAGGAAAACTAAGAAACAGAAAAAAATTCGTCACCAACAAGCCAGATGTCCACTCAGAGACTCAGTCTGAAAGTCGGCAATTACAAAGACGACAGGTGGATAAATCCACAAAAATGGGAAGAAACCAGTGCAAAAAGGCTGAGAACACCCGAAATCAGAACGCCTCTCCTCCTACAGGGAATCAAAGCTCCTCATTAGAAAGGGAACAAGGCCTGACGGAGACTGAATGCGATGAACTGACAGAATCAGGCTTCAGAAGGTGGATAATGTGAAACTTCTGTGAGCTAAAAGAACATGTACTAACCCAATGCAAAGAAACTAAGAACCTTGAAAGAAGATTTAATGAAATGCTAACGAGAATGAACAACTTAGAGAGGAATATAAGTGAATTGATGGAGCTGAAAAACACAACACGAGAACTTCACGAAGCATGCTCAAGTTTCAACAGCCGAATTGACCAAGCAGAAGAAAGGATATCAGAGGTGGAAGATCAACTCGATGAAATAAAACAAGAAGGCAAGATTAGAGAAAAAATGGTAAAAAGGAATGAACAAAGTCTCCAAGAAATACGGGACTACGTGAAAAGACCTGATCTACGTTTGATAGGTGTACCTGAATGTGACGAAGAGAATGAATCCAAGCTGGAAAATACTCTTCAGGATATTATCCAGGAAAACTTCCCCAACCTAGCAAGGCAGGCCAATATTCAAGTCCAGGAAATACAGAGAACACCACAAAGATATTCCTCAAGAAGAGCAACCCCAAGGCACATAATCG
>PVKP010031085.1:0-27289 GCA_004027715.1 Plecturocebus donacophilus
CCTCTGCTAGAAATAGGAACGGCAGCTTTAACTTGCCCCCACCCAAAGTTAGTCATTTGCCAATTCCTCTCAACCTACCTCCTATTCTCTAATCATATTACAATCGGTTATGCCTCCATTAGCTGTCCTTGACTCTAACATCTGACACTATTGACTAACACTCCTTAATATTCTTTTTCTTCATGACTTCCTGGAGGTTACATTTTCTTCCTCCTCCTCACGTCTGCTTTCTCACAATTTCCTTCACTGGCTTCTTCTCCTTCTTTGTTCAATCTTTAAATGCATATTACATAAAATGACAAAGGTTTCCTCTTATCTCTTCCTACAAGTCCTGTTGATGATCTCTTACTGTTTTAATTCATCCATCTTCAGATGGTTTTCAAATGCATATCTCCAGACCCCTTTCTCTCCTGAATTCTAGATTCACATTTCCAAACCCAACTGGACACTTCCAATATGGATTTTTGACATTTCAAAAATCAACATCAAAATCTTTATCTTTGCCCTAAATCTTTTCCTTATTATTGCAATTAAATCTATAGCTGCAAGCCCCCACTTTTTTTAAAGCTTCCTCCATTTTTTCTCTTCTCCAGCATCCAATCAGGTTAAAAGTACAACCAACTTTGGCTTTGAAATCACTCTTTTATCTATTCCTCCTTTCTGTTCCCATAGTCCTGCCTTAATTTAGGCCCTCAGCATCTCTCACCTCGACTGTTAGTCTTCTACCTCCAATCCCTTTCCTATACTATTTACTCTTCATATAGCTTCCTATTATCTTCTAGCACACAGAGCTAATAATGTTACCCCTTCTCCCAATAACTGGGGATTGTAATACCTACAGAACTCAACAGAAGAGCATTCAAGATTTTTCACAAGTCGTATACTTCTTCATCCTCAACTTCTGTTGTTATGCTCCATATTATTTTTAACCAAGCCTATCTGGATTAGCACTAATTCTAGACCATAGCAAGAACATTCACATTTCTATGCCTTTATTCTTGTTTTGGACATTGAGAGATCAGAGAAAAAACTGAGTCACCAGAGGTACATTCAAGTTCCAAGCTGATGTCAAACCAGGTGATACTATGGCCTTCTTGCTTGTATTCTCATATTCCGGACATGTATCCTTTTCGAAATCTACTCATTTAGTGCAATATTTCTCACATTTTTGTGCGTTTTGTTGATCTTGGTGTTTAAAATAGCCCCAGAGCACAGCAGTGAAGTGTTGTCTAGTGGTCTTAAGTACAAGAAGGCTGTAATATTATTACTTACGAGAAAATCATGTCTTAGATAAGCTTTGTTCAAGCACGAGTTACAGTGCTATTAGAAAAATTCAAAGTTAATAAATCAACATCATATATTAAATAAGGTGTCTTTACACAGAAACTTAAATAGAACAAGGTTATGTATCAATCAGCTGATGGAAACACTGTACCAGACGCTACCTAGAGCCTAACATTGTATCACCCTAAGAGCAATGTTTCAGTATTCCATAATTCAATGTTCACAGTGACTTTACAGAACACAGCTACTGTAAATCAGAATCAAAGGTACTGCAGTATTTCATTATGATTAAGTGCCACATCACACCTGATACACTAATTCTTAACATCAAAACTTCAATCTTTCATGCTACAATTTAAGCCCCAATTTTATCCTCAGTGAAGATATAGCAAGTCACCAACTCACTGTAATAACACTTTAATGATCATAAATAATTCTTCTATGTCCATTTTTCAAAAATTAAACTAGAGAAACCTTTTTTAAAAAAGGAAAAAAAAAAGTAAACCTATGTGTGAACAAATATGAAGTTGTAAGTAATCAAGCACTGTTTGTCAAATGTTTTGCTACAAAAAAAATAGCCTCAGGTTGCTACTGAAATCAATTTATATATAGAAGCAAAATAAAAATGTGTCAAAGTATAAGACTGGTGAAACTAGTCTTGATAATAAAACATCAAGAAATTTTTTCCAAATTAATGAAGGTATAAATATATGCTATTAGCATCCAATAAAAATTTGCAACCAAGGAAATTCTCTAACATTTCATTTTTACCTATGACAGGACAACCATAAAAATTTCCAGTGTAGGAGTATAATTTTCTCTCAAAAGATTTCAATTAGGATATATGATTTTTAAAACTTCTGTACATCACATTTAAGGGTTTCACTCAATATAAATCCTAAAATAAGTAATAACGATAGAGAAGACTTAAAGGAATAATACTTTTGGTCTGATTCTTTCTGTAGCTCTCTATTAAGTTCATCAATACGCTGCTGTAGTTTTTTACGTCTCTGTTCTGGTGGCAGATGACTGAAATCTTCTAGTGCTGGGCCCTGAAAAGAGAATCTAAATCATTATAATAGACATTTTTGGGAAATGTTGTTTTTAAAATATACCTGCTATAAAATAAGAATACATAACAATCTTAAGTTTAATTTCAAATTTGCCTCAAGCAACCCGTTAAAAAAAAAAAGAAATCTACATAGATGTATGCGTTTATGCATATATGTTAATGAAAACAACTGCACTGAAGAAAGCTCAAATTCCTGTCATTTTATAAAGCTTTGAAACAAAATACGTTAAAATTATACCCAGATACAGATAACTGGTAGGTAGTATAACATTACTTTCAAATCTTGGCAGAGTTATAATGAATACATATAAACCTTCTTACAGCAACAACAACAAATGGAAACATGGAACATCTCTTGTCTATACAGAGTATTGTTTTATATATAACATATCACAACATTTCCAAATCAAACCCATTGCTATGACATTCAGAATGTTACAAATGTTCAAACTAAAAATATGAATATAATTAAGAAACTTACCTCACAAGGACAATCTAATGAAATATACTTTAATACTACATATAGGGCTTGGCAGCTTGGCATGGTAGCTCATACCTGTAATCCCAGCACTTTGGAAGTCCAAGGTGGGTGGATCACCTGAGGTCAAGGTTTCTATACCAGTCTGACCTACATGGAGAAACCCCATCTCTACTAAAAATACAAAAATTAGCTAGGTGTGGTGGTGCATGCCTGTAATCCCAGCTACTTGGGAGGCTGAAGCAAGAGAATCCCTTGAACCCGAGAGGTGGAGGCTGCAGTGAGCCGAGATCACATCACTGCACTCCAGCCTGGGCAACAAGAGCAAAACTCTGTCTCAAAAAAAAAAAAAAAAAAAAAAAAAAAAAAAAAAAAAACCTACGGATAATCTTTGAACGATTAAACCATTCAAAACATACATTAAAAAAAAAAACAAAAGATAGAACGGTCTAGTGAGCAGAAATTATATTCCAACAAGGGGTATATTTTCTATTATCCTTTTGTAAACCAAATAACACACTGCAGTTGAGAAAGAAAAAAGGTTTCTTTAGGAAAGATGCTTGATGTCTGAAAATTTTTTTAAGTTTTGATATTCAAGAAACTATGCAATTTAAGAAAAAGTGCTAGTATTTAAATGTAAACATCCAATCCAAACGACGTCTTTCCCCTTAAATGTTATTTTAATCACTGTTACTTATGTTATTAGAGATTACAACAGAACCAGTATTAGCAGCTATTGAATCTATTTAATATAAACCTATATTATTTAAGTCTTTATAAATATTCCAGAAACTGATGATGCCTGTAACTATTCATTTTCTTTCCAAAATGGTTATTTTAAGAACATAAATATGAGGCCAGGCGGGGTGGCTCATGCCTCTAATCCTAGCACTTTAGGAGGCCAAGATGGGTGGATCACCTGAGGTCAGGAGTTCAAGACCAGCCTGGAGTCTGGCCAACAAGGTGAAAGCCCATCTCTACTAAAAATACAAAAAATTAGCCAGGCATGGTGGCAGAAACCTGTAATCCCAGCTACCTGGGAGGCTGAGGCAGGAGAATTGCTTGAACCCAGGAGGCAGAGGTTGCAATGAGCCAAGACTGCGTCATTATTGCACTCCAACCTGGGCGAAAAGAGTAAGACTCCGTCTAAAACAAACAAACAAACAAAAGAATATAAATATGATTCCATTTGTTAAAGTGATGCTAAAAGGAGCTCTCAAAACAAATACATTCTTGCTCTTTGGGCCTCCTATGCCTTTAACATATGCTAAATAGCTTTATTTCACCATGTGTAAGAATGATTCGTTTACTTTTAGAAAAGAAAAAATTCACTCCTAGGATGAGCTATGATCAAATGTAAAGTTTAATTAATAACAGAATCCCTAGTATCTTTCCCCAGTGGCCTGTACATTATGGATATTCAACAAGCTTGCTGGAAAAAAGTAGGGCATCCTAAGTGGTTTTTGTTTTTTTCATTTATCAGTCACCAGAAACAAGGATATCAATCAACCCAATCTGACCTAAATAAATCAATGGTGAAACTTCCTGTATGAAGTTCCTTGAGATTTATTGGTTAATTCTCAATATAAATTTGTCATATTTAATCTAATTTGGAGTCGAGGGTTTTTTGTAGGGTCTCACTCTGTTGCCCACAATGGAATGCAGTTGAGTGATCATAGCTCTCATGGCTCACTACACCCTCGAACTCCTGGGCTCAACCAATCCTCCCGCCTTAGCCTCCCAAGTAGCTGGGATTACAGGCAAGGAGTACAAGTTTTAAAAACTAATATATATATATATGCCAAAAATAAACTTCCTAATTTAAATTTTAAAAATATTTCTGAAAATCTTGAAAAATTATTTAGTAAAATGAAGAAATACATTTCAACATACTGTGGGGTTTCTGTTTTTAAAATTATAACAAACTTACAATAACCTACAAGTAAATCTGCCAGAATTCCACCTAGCCCTTATCAAACCTTGTTCTCAAATTTATGAACAGTAAATACTGAGGTACTTAAATTTCTAATATCCTTCTTGACATTAGAACCCTATTCTTACATACAGAATACAAGAATTAAACTCAACTCTATTTCCTATGGATGTTCAGAAGACCTCTGAGGCATTTAACAACCTCTCTTACTACAAAGGAAATTTATAAAAGGCTGATTCCAACAGGGTAAAAAAAGAGTAGTCTATTTTCCAATAGCTTTCTATACAATAATTTTGGGGTTAGTTCCTAATGTAGCTCCATTAATTTGTTTGAAATAAATAAACATACAAAGGAACATCCCAAACACACACACACCATCCCCCTGCAACACACACAAATACACACATGATATTTAGATCATCCATGCTTCTATTCTCCTTAAACAGTACAGAAGAACCAAGCACTAACTCCATAATGATACTAGAAGGAAATTTTTCTTTCTTTCTTTTTTGAAAAATCTAATGATTCTGGTGATAAAACTACAAATCAAATGTATATGATTTTTAAAGGATATTAAGTAAAATAATATTTGCTAAATTTTCCTTCTACATAACAAACTGTGGCTCCACCATGTAATCTTTAAAAATGTTTAACCATTTAAAAATGTTTCATTTTATGCTCCTATGTAACATGACAAGGACTCCATTCAATGACATTTAAGAACTTAATGGGTTGATGACAATTAACCACATTATTTTCTAATCTTATGACATCAAGAGTACTGGCATATGCTGGACTATGAATTAAACTATAAAAAGAAAAAACACACAAGGTGAAAACGTGGGATGTAATTTACCACTTGTTTTGAATTAAACAAAACAATGTTTTGAGATTACTTAATGTTGGCACAGTATATAGATCAGCACATAAGGCTTACCATCTTCACCGACCACTGAATAGTTCAATGGAAAACAGAAAGAAATGGTAAATTATTCACAGGAAACCATAATACAGAAGATGCAATAGCCTATTCTTTTTTTTTTAACAATACTAAAATAAATCATGTACATTTTACAATCCAAACAGTTATGCCAGAAAACCCATTTTAAGCACATTTTGGGAAAGTAAATTGCTTGCAAAAAAAAAAAAGCATACACTGATGATAATGGGCAGATATTTTCTATGTTTAACTAAAAGTAATCATTCTATCTGTAATCATGCCTTTTCTTTTAAAGTGAATTTTATGTAAATGGATTTAACTTCTATAGCTCTTTATTCTCAAATTACTAACATTTGAAAAGTTGAAATGAGCTCCAAGATTAGACATTTAGAAAGAAATCTTACATGAAATATTAAAAAATAGAATGTTCATCCCAATGCATTAAAGAAAATACTATTATCTGCATTTTTATACTTCAAAGTACTGCTTGAACTTAAATATACCATGGTTAGGTGAGGGTAACATTTTTACTTTGATTTTAAGATCTTTTTAAACGTACAGATACATTAAAAAAACACATTATTATAAAAATAATGAGTTATCCAGATTCAAGTTTCCCATACACATTTCCAAACACATACAAATATATAGGTTGAATTTTGTGTTAAAAATACAGCTTCTGTTTTTCAGGTTTTATTATAAAATCCATATGCTTGAAGAACAATTAAAACTTAACTTCAATTTTTAGAAAATTGATTAGAACGTATTCTTTCTGAAAATATGCAATGACAGAGATTCTGGAGAGACCAACTGTAGTGCTCTTATACTTTATATATATGTATATGTATGTGTGTGTATATAGACATGGATATGAATACGGATATGGATATATTTCCCACATTCTGTGGGTTAGGATTCTGCAACTGGCATGGCATCTCTCTAGCATCCCAACTACACACACACACACACATACACACACACGGTGACCCAGAATATGCAACAGAGCTTTATAAAGTTAATCTTCACATTCATCTCAATTGGTTAGCAAATTCTAAAATTTTTACTTTTCCCTGTTTTCTAAATCATGATGTTTTAAGAGAAGGTATTAGGGAGTGGTCAGGTAAAAATTCACATTAAAAATATGAATGAATTTTAATAAATAATCTGACAAAAATATCTACCCCTTATCTCTGATGAGTTGGTCACTGCTATGCATTATCTTTTCAAATTAAGCTTAACATTCTTTAGACTGTCAGTATTTTTGAGAAACAAAAAACACAATTTATTTTGCTATGAAAAAACTCTTGGCAAGGAAATAAAAAGATTTAAAGAAAAACGTTCACAGTCTTTTAAAAATGTTATTAAATGAAATTAAATATAGGACAAGCAACAAAATATTTAAAGAATTTGAATCTGACTTATCTTTTATAATTTTCACCAGCAAAATTTCTAAGTGATGCAAATTATCTAATTTCTATGTTAATCTTTTAGAGAAAACATTAAGATAATTATAGCTGAAATATCAAATGTTTCAGTTTTTTGTTAATCTAGTCTTACTAAATTATCAACTGGAAATTTGATCATTAGATTTGGGGATATACAAAACTCAAGTTCTTTGTAAAAAATATTAGATATATATTCTTTGTAAGGTTTTAAAGTAATACATGTTCGATACAAAAATACCTTATTCTCATATACAATTATCATATAAACTAGAAAATTTCATATACTCAACTACATTTAATAAATATAAGAGAGCTAAACAGGAAACCATTTAGGCAATTAAAATTATTAGGTGTATTTCATTTTAAATAGGACAAAATCTCATGAGAACTACTCTGGAAAGATAAAAGCTTAGAAAAATGTCTCTGAAAGTCTATAAAGTCATAAATAATTTAGACAAAAAACCTGAACTCATTGCTAAATAACTTTAAAAACGGTATCCAATAAAGCTCAAATAAAATAGCAATAGAGTAAAAATTATTAGTTTGTATTTTAAGTAGTTAAGTTTGGGTATATCCTCAAATATCCATTAACAGTTAAAACTTAATGTCACAGAAGGAACTTTTAGACCTTCCTCCCTCAGAAAAAATCCATTGATACCACTGTCAAACTAAAAAACACTGGTATAATACAACATTTTTCATATCCTTAATTTACACTGGGGTCTGTACATACCAGTTTTTCTTTAAAAAAGGAAAAGAAAAAGATTTTTTAAAATCATAATTTTTTAGAAGTTATTTAGGAAAAGCAATGTACAGAAAATATTGCACAAAACAAGTTTCTGAATTGAATGGTACAACTCTTCAGTTTTAAGAAACCTCTAGACTTATTTTGTAATCTTACTAAGACTGAAAACTCCATAAGCAGGTTTACTAAAGCTTACCTTTTTTTCTGAATTTTTCTATATTGAGAAAATTCTTAAGTGGAAAAAAAATCTCTATAGGTTACTTTTTGAGATATCTAGTAAATAACAAACGCTCATCAAAAGAAAGAACTTTGTCAACCTCAAAGTTGTAATCCACTTTCCTCCCTGCTCTGTCCTCTCAACCCCTAGTTGTTTGGCTTTTTTTTTTATCTTGCATACTGTTTTCTTCTTTGGAGTGGTAGCTAGTAATAAATGTGGGAGGGAATTTCAGCCTTCTAAAACTAGGCCCCTATAAAAATAATTCATGTTTCTAATTTGTGAGAAACAAGTAACAAGCAAATAGTTTTAAGTTTTACAGTTGTAAAATTCTACCTACAAACTTATTCAATAAAAATAAGATGACGCAAATTTATGCTTCTCTCTCCAGGGCTCATAGCTCTAATTGCCTGAGCTTTTTTTTTTTTTTTTTTTTTTTTTTAAAGACTTACACTCACCTCGTACCTCTGTATGTATAAAATATGACTATTTTAACTGGGCCTGGCAGACTCATTATGTAGGATACACAGACGATTACAAAAACATGACTACAACATAGTTATTTCTCATGATTTATATAACAACATAATATTTAGTGTAGTCTAAATTGCCAGAGGTGTGGTGGTTCACATCTGTAATCCCACAACTTTGGAAGGCAGAAGTGGGAGGATTGCTTGAGCCCAGGAATTTGAGACCAGTCTGGGCAACGAAGCAAGATCAACATCTCTATAAGAAAAAATTAAAAATAAGTAAAAAAATAAACTGCCATAGGGAAGCAACATGGGAATTATTTCTAGCCTTGTAACTCAGGCAATAGAAATCCCAAATACGATTTCTCAAAAGTCTTTCAAACATGTGTTCAGAGCTTTTAGAAGTGATTATAGGCATACCTGTAGTTATAATACATGGGGACTTTTCAAAATGTCATCAATTACCTACCATCCACATATATAATTAGGTAAGATAGATGCAAAGAAGTTCATGTCATTGGAGGAAAAAAAAAGTCCAAAAAAAAAAAATCAACACCCTGGAACGTTTCTGCTGCATTAGTAACATCAGTTAAGTTTGTCATAATGTTTTAAGGCAACGTAGATGTAATCTTGTCCCTAAACTAATATATCTTCTTCTACAGGAGGCCAAAATGTAATTTGAAGACAGAAAGGAAGAAAAATAGAAGGGAAGGAGAGGAAACAAGAGAGGAGAGAGGAAGGGAGGGAAGGGAAGAAGGAAGAACGAAATAACCCAACTTTAGATTATTATTGTTAGGCTTCTTATGACACTGATAAGACTGATTTCTCATCTATGAGTTAGCAAACCTGTTTTTCAAATGTCCAATCAAATGCTCAAACAAATCTTATAAATGAATCTAAATTACAGGCTATTAATATTAAAAGCATACCCTTTAAAATCAAACAAAAACAAGAAAAATTAGCCTAACATAATACAGTAACACTAATGTGCACACCCTTAAAATCAAACATAAACAAGAAAAATTGGCCTCACTAACATAATACAGTAACACTAATGTATTTATTAGTAGTTTAACAGTTGTTGCTAAGCAACAGTTTAGTAAACATTACTTAGTGATATCTAGTCTTTTTGTAGGCTTTACAATTTACAATATCCTTCTAATATATTATCTCAATTTGATCTGCAACAATCTTGATATTTAAAATATCTATCTTTAATTTTTTAAATTATTGAAACTGTGTTTTATACATCTCAAAGTAAGCAGGGCAATTAAAATTGAGCTTGACATTTTATTGTCAACAAAATAATACTTCATAAAATTGGCAGGTGAAGTCAGCATTGGTGACAAATTATTACAAGAGTAACTCCAGTGACAAATTACTGAAAGTCTTAAAAATGTAAATACATTACAAGACAATGGTGAACATATGATTTCACATAAACAAAAAAATAGCTCAAATATGACTGTACCCAGCACCCTCTTTATAATACCATTCTTTTATGGTTGAGCATTTCAAATGTTATAAAGAGGAGTTGTTTTTAACTTGAGGGCAGCTATTCTTAATTCTGTGGTGTTTTTAAACTATGTATTTATAGGAGAGAGCCTTATAATGAGGGTGGAGAGTATTAAAAGCCACACTACACACACAATAGGCCATCATGCATTTTAACCCATTATTAAACTTACCCCTCTTTTGAGGCTTCTGAAAGAAGGAATTCTGGGCTTCCCTGTTTTTATTTCATTCATACAATAATGCACGGGCTCAATGGAGAATGTGAGAAACTGGGACCCATTAGGAGTACTGGATGTGAATAAACTAGTAGGGGTTAAGGGTGGGGACTGTGGCTAATACGGAAATAAAGAAAGGAATCAATAAGCCAAATGTGCATAGTTTTTTCCTAAATGAAAATTCTATTTTTGGCAACATACTTTTCACAAAATATACCTCAAATAAAGTTTACTGTAAAAATATTATGAGAAAGTAAACATAGTTTTGCCAAAAACTATCATTTTAAAAAATCAAATTTACTTTTTAAAATGTACCATTTCACTTGATTACTTTTTATAAGTGGACAGATTAAAAATATAGAGTACACAAATTACACTGTCAGAGAAAGCAATATAACCTAGATTTTTAAATTCTCTTCTAATTTCTAGAATATTAGCACTACCATGGTACTTAAGAGATAAAGCTGGCAGCTACAGCTAAAGTTATCTAAATAGGTAATGTGACACATAAAATATTAAAACTATAACTGATTATTATCAAAAATAGGCAAAAAAAACCTTTCATTACATTCATGACTTTCAGACTCTTTCGATTTCATCCTTATTTCATCTTTTCCTTTTAATTACAGTATTCCTTGTATGTCTAAGCTCTTCTAGCTACCTCGATCTGACTAAAACAGGTCTCACTTCCCAACTTTTTGACAGAACAATATTATTAAAGGCATAAATAAAGCATGAGTTAGTTATAATTGTGCTTTTAAAGACATAGTATATTATAATGAGTTAAATTTTATCTACCCTCATATGCCATGATCAAAAAATGAATTAAAATATCAAATATAAATATAGCACATCAGATAAATATAAATATAGCATATCTCTATTCTCCTTGCTAATAAGACACTACTGCAACCACTTAATTGATAAGAAAGACAAAGCACGCATCTATTTCATTTGCTCACATGCCGACCTAGATCTATCTAAAATAAACAGCACATCAGAAGGTAGGTTCTAACAAGAAGTTAAGAGATTCTCTTAGCAAACTAGAAATTGTTTTAAACTTCAATTAACCAAGACTGAACCCTTCCCATTAAAAACATGTATGGATGATAAAAATAATTTTAGTAGTATGATCTATAAAACCTAATTTGACATTTATTATGGCTGTGGTCAACCATTCATTCCATTGAGAATTGCAATTTTAGTGGTATTTTAGTTAGATCATGTTTCCTTAGAAATTCTGATGGGAAGTACATACAAATGAAACTTCAAAAGCATATTAATTTAACTAGATATTAACAACTTTGTTAATACTCTTACCCATTATGCAGTAGTCAAATGTTAAATCCATAAATAACTTTTACTATTAAGGTATAAAACTATGTTTCCTAATACAAGTGAAAAGTTAACTGAAGCGTTCAAATTGAAAATATTTATTCTCCATTAATGGTAAACCATTTTTCATTCAATACCCATATTCTTTTAATCGGTACACTTAAATTGATTAGCATATAGGAATTTTATGACTTTTACCTTTGGCTTCTTTCCAAAGAGCCACAATTTGCCCTTGGCCTTTCCTACTGTGGTTTTGGCATCCATCTTCCCACTCTCCTGTTTGGATGCACTGATAGTCCCATCAGAAATGGTTCTATATATATGTTGACTGTAATCTTCAAATGGAAAGTCTCCTGGAGGTTCAAAACCAGATTTGAAGGAGTCTACCACCATTTGAGAGTCCTATACAAAAGAAACATAAGTTTTAGAACTATTTTACTGGCTCATAATTCTACATTAGCTTTCAAAACTTTATTCAGTACAACAACAAATATCCGTTTAAACAAATAATTCCACAGTAATCATTAAAGTAAATAATTTATTCCTATGAATGTTTAACAAACTCAAAATATTTTAATCCCAAAAGAAAAATATAGTTGCAAATTACCACTTAATTATAATATTCATAAAATGTTTTTACACCTGAAATTTATCTGAAGACTAGTTAGCTGATAAGAAAGACCTAACTGACAAAAAGAATACAGAAAGAGGTTATTATCAAGTAGAAATTTTGAGAAGCTTCAAAGGAAAAAGGTTTTTTTGCTTTAAAAGATAGATGTCTACAAAGAAGCTAATCTTTGGAGTGAGGAAAGAACATCTAATTGTAAGAGAGAGTAAAAGATGAGTAGGAAAGGCTTTCTAACTCATCCAACATGGGAAAAGATAAATTAAATATATACTGTGGAATGTTAACAGAGTAACAGGGAAAGATCTCATAAACACTACTGAGGGCAAAAAATGTTTGAAAATATAAAGTTTAATACCATGTACTTAAAACTTTTAAACTTTTATTGTATTGTTTTTAGATACGCATACCTCTATCTGAATGCTTTATTGACATCTTAAACTCATTATTTTCAAACAGAGTATCTCTACAAACTCCTCCCCACCCCTAACAACCTCTCTTTTGTTGCCTATTTCTTTTAACAGTACATTTTGCCCTTCATTTAGTCAAAAGTCATCCTTAAGTCATAGCTTACTTTTGTCAGCAATGCTACCCTCAGCAATCATTTGCTAAAGCGTAAGAGAGAAGAGGGCTCTAATGATATTGGATAACGTTGTATCCAGCCATGCTGAAATATATATGTACTTTGGAATTCCCAAAGAAGCCCAAAATCCTCTTTTCTAAATTTAAGAAGAATTCTATTAGTTGTTACAGAAAGGATCCTCACTAATATAATATCTACTTGATAGGTTCACGAAGACTAAAATATGTGGCACACATGTGATACCCTCCAAACACCAGTTCTCTTCTCTTGCTACAGCCTTTTCCTCAGTTTCTGCCGACCATGCCTTTTGATCACTCAATCAACATTTACTGAGATAAAAGACCACTGGTCCTTAATCAAGATACAATGTGATTTCCTGTATTTCCCCAAGGTGAGGAAGGCTATGCTGTTTCATCTGCACAAAACGCCCTCCTTCCTCCTCCTCATGGGTCATCACTCCATATGCTACCCACATTTCTTGATATAGCTCAAGTGCCAAAGGCAACTCTGATCATATCCTTCTCTAAATTTTCACTAAACTAATAGTATAACACAATTTGTAACACATAGTTCTTAGGTTTGACTCTTTGATAAGAACTGAAATCTTAGTGGGAGAAGAACAGAGTTAAATCTTTTTTTTTTTTTTAAAGAAAGAATTAGAACTTTTGCATTTAGAATGAACCTTAGAACTCAAAGGAAATCTATTGCAAAACGTTCTACAGAATATAATTTAGAACCACCTACACATCAGATTACTTTATCCCCTTCCCAACTCATTTCACTAACTTAAACTGCACACCTAAACCAAACAGATGTCAAAGATAATTATGTAGCACTTACTCTTCTTTCATCAACTGATTTTGCTGCAAGAATCATTCCTTCCAAACATTTTGAAATGATAGGAATAACTTTGCGTTCTGAATCAGCAAATCCTCTGTAACACTCACTGAGTTTAATAGTCCTTCGTTCGTCCATTTCTTGTAGTTGCTAATAATCAAGAATTAAAAAAAATTTTTTTTCAATCATTCTAAAGGAGATCAATTAGTGACTCTCCACCAAAAAATAAAGATTTCTACCCTCATAGTTACACTGTTGTTGTTAACATCTTTTAACAAGTGCTAGTGACTTATAATACTTAAAACCTGAGGCATGCTAAACAGCAAAAGAAAGAAAAAAAAATTAGTAAGGCTCTTAGTATTGTTTTCCTAAAACCAGATGACACTGGTATTCTAGTCTTCTAAAAGGATCCCTTACTGGCTATCAGCTCCCTGCCCCACACCATTCCCGCCTTTTACTCTTCAATCAGAGTAATTCTTGTTTATGCTTCTAGGAAACATTTCATTTGAAGAAAAAATTCTAGTTTTTTTGCTTTATTTTTTTTTAAGCAATTGGCCCATAACATATACAAGTCTAAGACTTCTAACCTCAAGTTAATTCAGGGTACTTTGGTAAGACCTGGCTGGACCAACGGTCTACACTCATTGTTTATCAACAGGTAACCAGACCTACCACAGTCTACAGCTCAGAGCTGGGGACAGTAAGGAAAAACAGGAAGTCACAAGCTGAAAGGGGCACATACAGAATTCTCACAATTCAAAATTCACTCGCACATGCCACTAGGAAATATGTTGGAACACATAAAGGCAAACAACTTAAAGGCATTTTTTTGACATATCCTATTTGCCAGCACTGACTTTTCTGTTTTGTAGAAAGCAGTTACACTGCCCGTATCCCCAAACTCCCACAGCCTGGGACTTTGAGACCTGCATTTTCACAAAAGAATTGCTCCCATAGAAAGGTCCAAACGCAAGGATCAGGCCCAAAACATAAAAGGTAGTTTATCTCCAAGTTACGGTCTCCCCAGAATATGAAGACTTAACTACTAAGCCTAGAAAAGTACCACAGTGAAGACTGGCAGGCTTGGACCTCTGGATTCAATGACCAGAATTTGATACCCAACTCCAGTTCACCAGCTCTCACTGTGCTTCCTTTATATTTCCAAATTGCCTTATAAAGAAGAAAAAGTATACCCGAGCTGATACTCTTCCCACATAAGCCCTGCTCTTTGAGATACTACCTCATCAACACTGTTTTACTAAATCCCTTTTCTGTAATTTCTCTTCTTTCTAGAAAAGGCAATGACATAATTTAACCCTCATGAAAATTCTGAGGTCTTTTTTCCCTGAGGCTGTTTGGCAACTGTTATCATCAAGCGATGACAGACAGGATTTATAAGCAAGCTCAACATGTGAATTGCATTTATCATCTAACAGAGCCAACATGATAAGCAGGCAAAAATCACACTAGCAAATACATTTTGCAAGATTTATTTCTGCCATATGGACTGATGCCAATGACTAATTTGGTATAAAAAAGCTACATCTCAATTCTAAGTGAACAGATTACAAATTCAATTAATTCTTTGTCATATCAAAATACTTAATGATACAGTATTTAAATGTATCTTACTAATGTCATTGCTTTAGTAAACTGTTTGTAACACTAATAGTAACTGTGTAGGAAAATGTGTGACTTAAAAGTTAGAAAAAACTTATTTTCAAATCTGTAATCATAAAGGAATCTCTCATCCCTCATCTTGATGAGTAGTCAGTCTAGAAAGATTTTGATGTCTACGATTTACAAGTTAAGTTTTATATTTAAAGACCAGCTCTTCCAACTCTAAAACTAGATTAACTCCATATCTAAGATTTACCTTGTAAATCTGAGGAATCACTACATAAAAATGTTTGTGTTGTTCTCCATTAAAGTTTTGTAATTGTGCTGCATATTCATTTTTATTTTCATCAGCCATATGCGTACGTAGATTCAACTGCTGTTTAGCCTAGGGCAAATTGGTCAAAATTATTATCAAGAATAACAACAAAATCACATCAATTCACTTTTCTGAAAATTATACTAAAGCTAGGTTTTATCACTGGAGAAGCCAACATGTGACATCAAAAGAATAATGAAATGGTATGACTTTCTCAAACTATTAATATCATTTAAAATTTAAGAAGACGCTCACAGATCTTATGGTCAAAGTGGTCTCCTTATTACAATATTCTTCCCTCCCTCATTACAGTTGTATTCTCTGATAGCAATAAGTCATTCTAATATAGTCTCTCCTTATCAAAACCAGATAAAAAACTACATAAACAAATGAAAACATTATAGCTTGAAACAGTGTGCTTTTAATCAGAAGAGAAAAACAGGTAGCTTTAGGAATATTTCAGATTGTTAAAAAAGTTAACAGTAAAATATGTCTTTATGATCCACCTATATCTAACTAAAATATGAAACTAAAATCATAGTGAAACTAAATAATGATTTTTTAATAATACAGCATTCAATAGTGTTTCCACCTCTGTGTAAAACCACAAATACTTTAAAGAATGCTTACTTAGAATATAGTTCTGTTCCTCTTGATCTCTTGTACAAAGTCAAATTATAATAGTTATTTTCTAACTAACTAGTTACTACCTCATCAACACATCTTAGGCTTTCTAACCTATTTTGGAATAGGACAAAAACTCAATCCCAGTAGCAACTACATCTTTCCTCTAAATTTGAATGCAGCTAAGATACTGTAATAAATTAACACATATTACTTTATCAGACCAATATGTACAATTTAAAGTAGGCAAATATTTGTATATTTTAGACTTAGATACAGTGTATCTCTTGAGTAAATTCTAACACCGTACTGATGCAAATGTTGTTAACTACCTTCCTTATGCAAGTAATAGTATTTTGACATCAAAGTTGGTTTGGAGTATTTCTTACCTTTTCAACATCTGCCTTGGTTGCATTAGTATCATTATCCAATCTTTCATAACTCTGTTGTGCCTTTTCTGCCTCTCTACATTCTCTTTCAAACTTCTTTTTACTCTGTTGAAAAAAAATTAAAATATCACACTGAGAAAATAAAATTAGGCTAACTTCATTTAAGAAATAACTTTAGATAGCATTAGAAGAAATACCTAACATGGATGACAGGTTGATGAGTGCAGCAAACCACCATGGCATATGTATATCTATGTAACAAAGAACGTGTATATATGCACATTCTGCACATGTATCCCAGAATGTGAAGTATAATAGAAAAAAAAAGAAAAAAGAAATAACTTTAAAGTGTGCCATTGTGTATTATGTGGAAATTAACTGCACACTAAGTAAAATTTGTCCTTTCTAAATTAGAAAATAAATTTTACTATTACAACCAATCCACATTCCTTAAATATCAGACATTACAGACTATGAAGAAAAAAAAATAGGCACGACTGAGTTAATATTTACTAAGTATCTCACTCAAAAAATGTGTTTTATGATTTTTATTATAAAAAATATAAATCCTCATCTTCAGGAGGACTTTTTTGGTTTGTTTGGTATTTTTTGTTCAGGTGGTTTTGTTTTAGCATTTGTTTTTATATTTTTTTTTGGTGAGACCCAACGTAGCTTAGGATGTAGAGTGTCCCTCCAAAGTAGTTTTATATTGTTTCTTCCAGGTATCCCACAAAGACCATCAAACCAGGCCCCAGATCTTTTTAAATTCTATTTAATTTAAATTATTATGACTTTGTAAAAGCTATTCACAAACTGAACCATGTAAAATATATGTCATATTACAGTTCCTTTCCTACATATTTTTTTTAAAATCCTGGAGTTAATATATGTCTTCACTTTTTCAATTTGCTTAGTTTCCAAGCACTTACCTCTAATTCAACCCCAGTTATTCCCAGTTCTTTAAATCTCTCTGTAGTTAATTCTAACACACTGGAAATTTTCTAGTGATTTTCTTGATAAATCTCTCCCAAAGGCTTCTAAATTCGCTGAAATTTGAACTCATTACCAACTAGGCCTGATGCATAGTTGGTAAAGTTAGGATTTCCCTACCCCAGCAACCTGTGGATTCATTTCACCTCTCTCTCTGTTTGGATCTCCTATTTCCTAGTTTCATGCTTTCTCCTTTTTGATTCACTTCCTCATTTTGCTAGACACATTCAGCAGCAGCCTCCTAAAAGGTCTGCAGGAGATAACTGAATCTCCACTGCTAAAAAAGCCTTTACCATCATTTTTAATCAACAAAATTTGGCTGGATAGAGAACTCTAAGGTGGAAATCATTTTCCTTCAAAAGCATTGCTCTATTATTCTTCTGGCTTCCTGTGTGACTATCCTGTCTAATTCCATTCTGATTCCTGAGACATTGTATAAAGCAGGTTTGTTTGCTTGGGTTTTTTCCTCCATGGAGGCTGGCAGAATCTTCTCTCTCTCCAAGGTGTTCTGAAATTTCAAGAGATGTGGACCCACTGTGCTGAGCACCTGGGAAGCCCTTTCCATCTGGAAATTTATGTCTTTCAGTTATAGGAAAACTTTGAGTTATTTTTGTCTTTTTCTATGTTTTCTCCTTTCTATTATGTTTATTATTTTGGAAATGAACCTACTGGATAAGTCTTCTAATTTTCTTATATTTTCTTCCATATTTTCAATGTCTGTCATTTTGCTCTACTGAGATATTTACTGAACTTTACCTTTCATTTTTTTCTAGTGGGTTTTTTTTCTGCTATCATAAAATTCTTTTTTGTTTTTATATGTTTGTTTTCAAATAATATCTTATTCTTATTTCATGGATGTAAACTTTTCTCTATTCCCTTTGAGAATATTAACTAATAGCTACACATATTTTCCTTGTTTTGATGTTTTAATTTTCATTTCCTTTCATAGTCACATTGCCTTCTTTCCTCCCTATTAGTTCTGGTCTCTGATGTGTACATTAGATGTCTTCTTAACTATCTGGGGATCCTTGGATATCTGCTCTTATTTAAAAAGCCGGTTAAAAGCTCCACAGAGAGGGCTTTATGGATTATGATATTTTCCTCTAGGGTGGCATGGACAGGTAGTTTGTTTCCTTGGAAAAACCTGGCATCAGTTTTTTTAAGCTCTTTCTTCCCTAACTGATCAGATTACCCAGAAAGACTCTTCCAATTTCTTGCCTGGAAAATATATACTTTGCAACCTATACTCTGAGAATTCCTCAGAAGTAGCAAGCAGGGATCTCAACATTTTGTATTTACCTAACCTGCTTTATAGAACCAGTTACAATGTTAATTTCTTACCTTGGAGATTACAAAGCCATAAAAATAGTACAAATTTGGATCTCAAACCTCATGACTATATGATCAAAGAGCTTAAATTTCTCATAGGATATCTTCTTCTCCTTTGACCTTCAGCCAGAGGTAAGTTTCTCTGATGGATGTGTTGGCCAGTAGGCACAATTCTTATAATCCAACTTTTACTAAAAGATTTAGTCCTCTGGGGGTTCAAATTTTTTACAAAGGTCTCAGTTCTAACTCGCCACAGTATACAGAGCTTAACTCTAATCTCTATCCTTCTGTGGGTATTAAAACCCAAGCCCTTACCTTAGCAAGTACCAGGTCCAAGAAATCATTATACCTCAAACACCTCTGTCCCCATTTTTCCAAATGCCACGGTAACAGCTCAGACACTTATTGCTCTAGATTTGTTTACCTATGGTTCCCTAGCAGTTAGCAATTTCCCTTTCTTTCAAGTAACTGAGTTTAAAATATAATTTAAAAATACAATAGCTGTTATGTCAAGCCATTTGTAGCCAAAAGGATTCTTAGTTCAGTTTGTAATATAGTTACAACCAGATAGGCCTATAACTTTTATCAAATAAATGTGCTCCAAGATTTTTTACAAATTTATTTAAATGTAGGCTTTATTTTCTACAGGTATTTTAATTAGTATGAGACACCAAATAAGATACTTGTAATTTACTCCAAGCCCCTAAAATATTTAAATACTCATAATATACATAAAGTCACTTTGCTATGAAAATTAAGATTAAGTTTTCACATTTCATTCTCTGAAGCTGAGTTCAGAGCTGTGTTTTCAAATCAAGTAACTATAGGCTACTAATTTTGGTGCAAACTGAGGCTACTTATGTACAAAAGTATTTGTATATATGGTGTCTTATTTGTGGAAAAACGCCTACCTAGTAATTCCTTGCAACAGCAGAAGAACTACTAGTACAATAATGTTAAAAATGCTTCTTCCCTGAAAGCTAATATAACATCATACAGTATAGAAATATACTCCAGAAAAGATTCTCTTTCCCTTCATCCTTGGTGTGGCAGACAAAGAACAGCCACTTCTACGCCCCTACTCTTGCTTAGCAGAGCCTGTCCACCCAGTACAGAGGAAGAAAGCAGCTATCACTTGCTGTCCCAGATGCAGCTAATACTTGCTATCCCAGACTCCCCACAGCCAGGGCAGAGGTAAGTAATCTAAGCCTGTCAAAGGCACCCAGAGGAAATTTGCTGGGGACTTTCTGGGAAAGTTTTCCTTCCCTGATAAAAAGAGATAGTTGGAAGTGATATGCTCCCTTTTTCCCACCTCTGGATGAAACTGAAAGAGGATATGGTGTTTGGCTGTTTAAGCCCACTGTTGACCTTAAGGAGATATTGCTGAGGAAAAGAGTACATGGTCAAGACAGCAAAGCAGACAGATGAAAAGGAGATGGAGCCTGGTGACATCCTTGAGCCACTGATGAACTCTGGATCTGCTCCATTTCTGAGCCCTGCTCTTATAAATTTGTATGCTCTGTTACTTGGAGCCTCCCAACTGATGGACCTGGCATATCTGATGCTTCTATCTTCTTAATCTCTGACAATTCCTTCAAGACCTCCTTTATAGGCTCTTCTGTCTTGATCTTAAATGCCAGTACTGCCTACTTTATTTATCCCAGGGCTAATAACTGTCTTTTAAATTTTTTGCTCAATTTTTAATACTCTATCACTAATTCAACCTGATTCTACCAGTTCTTTACTTCACCTCTCAATTATTTCAAACGTGTTAGGAATTCTAGAATTTCATTTTCTTACCTAAACAGGAAGACATGGAATAGGAAATAGGATCCTACAGTTGTTTCTACATATTAAACAGAAATTATATTTGTTAGTTTCCCTCACTAGACCACAGGTGCTACAAAAACAAGAACCATGTCATACTTACTATTGTATTTCCAGGGTACATGCCAAGAATACTTTTCAATAAACACAAATAGAGCTGAACTCATCTTTTTTACAGTATTGTTAATGTCTTAAAGAAATTTCTCCTACAATTTTGATGCTTCTTTCTTACTTATGACCTCTAAAACTTTTGCTTAACAATTGTCAATTGTTCTAAAGGCAAGCTGGTGCATATTAAGAATAATTTGTGCCAACACCAATTTTTAAAGGAACCAATGACTCAGGAGTGTAGGAGTATGTTATTTTGTAAAAATGAAAACACATACACATTCATTAGGTAGCAGATACTAAGGATGATAGTTAAGGCAATTTAAAACTTAAATCAACATAAATAGTTCCTAAAGTCTTACTGAAACCAATTAGAAAGAAAAGAAAAGGAAAACAGATTATTAATATACCTAAGAACTCTCCATCAGCACTGGTGATTAGAATATTACATCAATGGTAGTTATGTAGTAGAAATTTAATCAAAGTTCTGAATATGTGTTTTTAAAAGGGAAAGAAAACAGGCTGAAAACAATGGAATTATATGCATGAGATTTTAAATCTCAAAGTCCTTTTTCTAACAAATACAGACTAAACTGATTAACATGGAAAAAATCCCTTTGGCATAATTATGCAGTGTCCACCAGAAAAATATGCTAGTAAAAATGAAACTATTCAATAACCTGAGAGTTCAAAAAGAATATATTATACTACAGAACATCATTTAATACAACTTTTTTTCTTGTTTTACTCTAACCTCATGACAGATTATAGAGCATTTTATGTAAAGGCAACTGCAGTGTTCCATGTGAACATCTTGTTTTTCAAATTATAAAATACTAGACCATTTAAGAAAAACCACATGAGGAAGTGCCTTGGGGGAAACTTTTTAAGTAAACAATTACTATGCCTTTATAATTTTGCCCTACAAAGTACTTTATGTCCTACAATGGGATGGTTTCTGATTAGCAGGCCAATATTAGGAGCATTTACAAAATTATACAATGACTGAATTGGAAGAAACACTTCATATCATCTCGTTCACTCTCTTCATTTTTCACATGCTAAAAATGAAGTCGAGAGAAATCAAGTGCTAAGTTAAAGGTAGAAATAGATCTTGATTTTTCTCAGTCAAATGGTCTTCTAAGATATATCACCTTTTCCCTCTTACTTCTATCCTCTGTTAATACTTTAAAGTAACTAAAGCAAGAAAAGAATCTCCTTAAATGTTCACAATGATTGAAGATTACAGAGTTCATAAGTATAAAGTTATAAAGGACAACAAGAAAAATGACAAAATGATCTCACATCCTCCATTTACACTTTATTAACTATTACACAAGAATACCAATGTCAAATTATGAATAATATACTGAGAAACATTAAACTCTATTAGATATGAAGCATAAAAGAATTTAGGGTAAACCTAGTCTACAAGATTTTATGTTAACCATGAAAACAACATAACTCACATTATCCATCTGTTTCCAGCACATGTCAAGATATTGTTGAGCTTTTCGTCCTTCTTGGAGATGCTGAAGATTATAATCACCACCAAGAAAACAAAAGAAAACAAAACAAACAAAAATAATTACATTTAAACACTAAAGTCTAAAGTCCCCAATGGCTTTTTACTTTATTTTTTCAAGGTACTAATTATATAGCTTTACCAAGACTTAGGAAGAAAGTAAAGCAAAACTTCCTAAAAATGCATTTTATAGGATATTGTCTTAATACTTTAAATATAACCTTGAAAACAGATATAATTTCAAGAAAAATAATGATTGTCTTGAATAGTGGATGGCAGACATTTTCTATAAAAGGTCAGGTAAATATTTTAGGCTTTTCAAGCCTCACTGTCTCTGAGACACTCAACTATGCTGATGTAATGCAAAAGCAGTCACAGGCAATAAAAAATTCAATGAGTGTGGGTCCATTCCAATAAAATTTATGGTATGGACACTAAATATTAAACTTCATATAACTGTCAATGCCATGAAATATTATTATTTTTTCAACCATCTAAAAATATAAAAACCATTCTTAGCCTGTGGCAACTAGCAAACAAAACCAAGTAGTACGTTAGGTTTGGCCTATAGGACTTAAATCCCAAAGGATCATAAACTAGCAAGAGTATTTTGTGATAATTTTTAGCTAGAAGAAATGTAGTAAAATAGAAAACCACTTTATGCTGAACATATATTTTTTTAAAAAAACAAAGTATTTCTGTGCAACTATTTCATATACTATTGCAATTGGATAAAAATTTTAAGAATTACCATTTTTCTTTCAGTTTTCAGATCATGAGCATATCTCATTAATTCACCATACACTCTGTGCGCCATTTCTTCTGCTACAACTTCTCGCTGTCCTGCATAGTCATTTAACTCATTAAGGATATTAAAAAAGGCTATACACGAGGTAAACCTGGCAAAAACATTTCAAAATGGTGAGACTTACTTTTATTTCATTACAAATGTTGGTGAGGTATGGACTGAGTCTAACATTTCACAAATTTTAACATATTCAACCTAAATCTCAGCTAGTTCTAAATTAACTTCATACAGAAAAAATCCTGCATTAAGCTGAAGTCGTACATGTTTGTATATCTTCAAGTAGTCTTTCATTTATTAGTAAAGGGATATTTGGGGTCAAAAAATAATAAGAATACTACCTGCAGGCTCTTTTGGCATACTGGAATCTCTTAAGTTGCCAACTGACTGGCCTGAGCTTGGGAATGAACTTGGTTGGATTCCTAGGCTTGGCAGCTGAACCTGTTGCAGAGATGATGTGCTTGCCAAATGCATCTCGATGGCTGATCTACAGAACAATTTTGCTATCAGCTCTGGACACAGCTGCCTTTATGCCTGCCCACATCCTGAATGGAAGTGAACTGCCATTATAGTTGACACCAAAGGGGGTAGAAGGGTCAAAAATAAGGGTAAAAACGTGTGTGGAGGGAAGGAGAGAAACAAAGAGAATCACTGTATTAATGTATATATCTACTTTGAACATACTGCGGAACACTCTCTTACAGCTGAAGATTAACAGCTCAGATAGGACTCCATTAACACTAAACCTGAGAATCCTAACAACTGACAATTATATACATAGTTGTTTAAGTCTAGTCTCTTCTTCTTTCTGCATCCACATACTCCTCTTTAAGACTACCAAAAAACTCCTAAGTGATTTCTAACCTTTCTATTTCTAATCCAAAAACTCTCAGTGCTTTTCAATATCCCTTTACACCAATCAGTTAAATTGTTTTACTACCTCTAAGAGTAAAAGCAAGAATCTAAGAAGCCAACAACTACACAACAGTGTGAAAAATAACCTTTATTTCTGCAGAAGAAATCATTCAAGTGGAGTCCTAGTCTATGTTTTAATTGAAAACCTGTATTTGACTATTCTAGAAAACTGTTGATCAAGCCCACTGAAGTATTTATCCTCATAAAAGATAAACAGTAGTTGCCTCTTTCATAAACATTAACTTTTAAATTAAACTTTAGAAAATCTTTATAAAAAGCTAAGAATATATTTATCTTACTAAATAATAAAAGTACTTTTAAATGTTTTACTATGCAATAATAAACAGGTATGTAATTTACCGTGGCTCTTCATCTTTGGATGAACGTTTGGGGCAGTACTTCTTAACCAGATTTCTATAGGAAAAAGATTTTTTTTAATTTATTAAAAAAAAATTCAACTGTTGTTACAAACGAACTCGTCTAAGTTTTCAGTTTCAATCATTAATTTTGATATAAAATAATTAAGACAGCAATACGATCATCTACTCTATTAACATCATAAAATGCAATCATTACTTACAATTTGTTCTTAAAATACTGACACACGGAGAAAGAAAGGTTATTTCTGTATTTTCGTATGAACATAATCACAACAATTTGGTTGATGTTGCTATCAAATAAGAAAAGAGTTAAGAGGCAGAATAGAAGAAACAAAGTATAGTTGGCCCTCTGTATCCAAGGGTTCTACAACCACAGATTCAACCATAGGTCAAAAATATTCAAATAATAACAATACAACTCAAAAAGTAATACAAATTAAAAAACAAAAGATCCTAATAAATATTTACATAGCGTTTATACTGTATTAGGTTCTAAGTAACCTAGAGATGATTTAAAGTATGAGGAGGATGTGGGTAGGTAATAAGCAAATGTTACACCTTTCATATAAGGGACTGAGCATCTTTGGATTTGGTATTTATGGGTCTGGGAACCAATCTTCTTCAGGAACAGTTACACTCAGTATACAAAACTGAGTCAGGGCAAAAAGAAACATTTCAAAGCAGCATCACTTCCTTTGTTTCACAAACTGGGGACTTTAATACTGACTAAGGTAAAATGTAAGCGGATGCTGACTCACTTAAGGGCTAAAAAAACAGTTTGTCACCATCCTCCGTAACTCTACTTTTATATTAAAATAATTATGGGACTCCTTACCCTTGTCTTTTCTAGGCAAATGAATTACATTCTGATTTGTAACTTTTTGCCTTCATCCATGTCTGTTCCTAACATTTTTTATTTCTTATTTTTTTTGTCAGTGATGCAGGCATGTTCCTAACATTCTTACAGTAGAATGCTACCTTATTTCACCTTTTAAAAATCAGAAAGAGACTTGCATATGGCCTTTGGAGCCAGATTGGACTACTTATGTTTGAACCCTGGTTTGTTTATTGAGATAGAGTCTCGCTCTGTCCCCAGGCTGAACTGCAGTGGCGCAATCTCAGCTCACTGTAACCTCTGCCTCCCAAGTTCAGGTGATTCTCTTGCCTCAGCCTCCTGAATAGCTGGAATTACACGCGCATGCCACCGTACCCGGCTGATTTTTCTTTTCTTTTGAAAGAAAGAAAAAGAGAGAAAAGAAAAAAGAAAGAAAGAGCGAAAGAAAGAAAAAGAAAGAATGAAAGAGAGAAAGAAAGGGGAAGAGAAAGAGGGAGAGAGACTGGAATTCTTGTTCTATTGCAGGCTAGAATGCAGTCTAAAAATGGTTATTAAAAACCTCTTTTATGCCAATAATTGTGCTTAACAATGGAGACAGGAAGGAATAAGAGATGAAAATAACAAACAAGCAGCCAACCAATATTTTATTTAAGCCTGTGAGATGCTATGCAATTGCTGAGGAGTGATTTACTTCCAATTATGTGGTCACTTTTAAAATAGGTGTAATGTGATACTGAGAAAAATGTATGTTTTGTGGATTTGGGGTGGAGAGTTCTGTAAATATTTGTTAAGTTTACTTGTTCCAGGTCTGGGTTCAAGTCCTGGATATCCTTGTTAATTTTCTATCTCATTGATCTGTGTAATATTGACAGTGTAATGTTAAAGTCTCCCACTATTATTGTGTGGGAGTCTAAGTCTCTTTGTAAATCATTAAGAACTGCCTTATGTATCTGGGTGCTCCTGTATTGGGTGCGTATATATTTAGGATCGTTAGCTCTTCTTGTTACACTGATCCTTTTACCATTATGTAATGTCCTTCTTTGTTTCTTTAAAGTCTGTTTTACCAGAGACAAAAATTGCAGCTTCTGATTTTTTTTTTTTCTCTCTCCATTTGGTTGGTAAATCTTCCTCCATCCCTCTGTTTTGAGTCTTTGTGTATCCTTGCATGTGAGATGGGTCTAGATACAGCATACGGATGGGTTTTAGCTTTTTATCCAATTTGCCTGTGTCTTTTGATTGGGGCATTTAGCCCATTTAAATTTAGGATTAATATTGATATATGTGAGTTTGATACTGCCATTTAATGCTAGCTGGCTGTTTTGCCCATTAGTTGATGTAGATTCTTCATTATGGTGATGCTCTTTACCTTTTGGTATGTTTTTGGAATGGCTGATACTGGTTGTTCCTTTCTATGTGTAGTGCTTCTTTCAGAAGTTCTTGTAAAGCAGGCCTGGTGGTGGTGAAATCTTTTGAGTACTTGCTTGTTCACAAAAAAATTTATTTTTCCTTCACTTATGAAGCTTAGTTTGGCTGGATATGAAATTCTGGGTTGAAAGTTCTTTTCTTTAAGGATGTTGAATGTTGGACCCCACTCTCTTCCGGCTTGTAGGGTTTCTGCTGAGAGATCTGCTGTGAGTCTGATGGGCTTCCCTTTGTGGATAACCTGACCCTTCTCTCTGGCTGCCCTTAGCATTTTCTCCTTCATTTTAACCCTGGTGAATCTGCCGATTATGTGTCTTGGGGTTGCTCTTCTTGAGAAATATCTTTGTGGTGTTCTCTGTATTTCCTGGACTTGAATATTGGCCTGCCTTGCTAGGTTGGGGAAGTTTTCCTGGATAATATCCTGAAGAGTATTTTCCAGCTTGGATTCATTCTCTTCGTCACATTCAGGTACACCTATCAAACGTAGATTAGGTCTTTTCACATAGTCCCATA
>PVKP010031086.1:0-27285 GCA_004027715.1 Plecturocebus donacophilus
GGGCGCAGGCAAAGCAGCCGCCCCGGCCCAAACAGCCGCACTGGCGACCCGTGGGGCTGCTCCGCCTGGGGATCTCCCGGTCTGGGGGTAATAAAAATCCGTCTGGAAATGCGGCGTCCACTCACCCTCTGCACTTTCACTGGGAGCTGCAATCCTGAGCTGCTCCTATGCGGCCATCTTGGCAAGTCCAGGAACTTTTAAAATGGGATGTTCCCTTTGGCCCAGCAATTCTACTGATTTTTAAAGAAAACTCTCAAATAAATACACAAAGTTGTATGTAGAAAGATATTTATTATAATGTTGTTTAAAATGCTAAAAATGTGGAAACAATCCAGCTGCCTGATAATAAGTATAGGTTCAGTAAATGTTGAGATATACACAGTGGGTTATTTTGTGACTACTAAAGATAAGGATGTACACGCATACTTATGACATAAAATATGTTTATTTGCTATTTATAAACACATAAGTTACAAAATGTTGTGTATATCAGAAAAAAAAATTTTTGTTTAAAAAGTATGTTTGCATAGAAAAACCTAGAAAAAGACAGAAACAAAATGTTAATATTGGTTAATGCTAGGTGGTGAAATCATTGGTTTTTAAAATGTTGCTTATTTTTCTTTTCTTTACTTTTTCTTTTTGAGATGGAGTCTTGTTCTGTCACCAGGCTGGAGTGCAGTGGTGCGATCTTGGCTCACTGCACCTCTGCCTCCCAGGTTCAAGCGATTCTCCTGCCTTAGCCTCCCAATTAGCTAGGACTATAGGTGTGTGCCACCACGCCTAGCTAAGTTTTTGTATTTTTAGTAGAGACGGAGTTTCACCATGTTGTTCAGGATGGTCTCCATCTCCTGACTTCGTGATTTACTCGCCTCAGCCTCCCAAAGTGCTGGGATTACAGGTGTAAGCCACTGTGTCTGGTCACTTATTTTTATTTTCTAATATGTCTATAAAAGCTTGCTTTCCTTGTCCAATGATAAAGATAAAGCAATAAAGCAGAAAGTGAAAATTAAAAGAAATTACATTTGCTCAATATGTAGGGTGCCGACGAGATGTACAAATTTATAAATGTCACAAAACTTCAGACCCATCTGAGGAACCATCTATTAAATTCGTTTTCATGCATTCAGTTACCATATACTCATTCATCCCATTATCAACAAGAAAGACACAACCTTATTGTCAAAGAACTTATGTAGCAGGAAGAAAAGAGGCAGAAGATATACCTAGTTCTGAGAAAATAGCATTTAAAGATATGCTTTGCTGGGGGCCACACTTTTATATGAAATGATTTAGCACAAACTGTGGCTGCTTTCAATCACACTGAGTTGTTGTTATCAACCTTAAGTTAATTCAGTGGCAGAAAAAGCATTCTAGTTTTGCCAGGTCTTTACCTCAGATGTCTGAGAATATTCTAAAGAAGCTTCTATAAGAATCCATTCATCAGATGAGAAGACCACTTGAGTAGGGCACAAGCTTATAGAATTTCTTAAGGACTCTTATGGGTTAAAAATCTTCTGAAATATTCCCATGGATAACTTACTAGGAAGCCTTGAATTGTTTTTTAAATAATGGCATTTCCATTTTTCATGGTTTATATTTGAGCTTCTGGAGAGCGAGGCATCAATTTGATTTAATTCGATTCAACAGACATTTATTGTAATTGTATTATATTTATTATAATTGCATTATAGCATTTACCATTACTTCAGGAGGAATCTCAGTAATTAGAGACCTCAGCAGTCAGTCATTTTTGCCTTTCTTCAAAGTGTAAGATACCTTTGGGCCTCTGCTGACCCAGAATAATGTGCTGTAATTGTCTGTTTATCCCACCAGACAATATCCTTGAGGCCAGAGAATATGTCCTCTCATCTCCCCATGTGATTCCCGGAACATGGTAGGTACTTCATAATTACCTTCTGGGAAATTCCACTCTTCATTCTTTTGCCCCTTTTTAACATTTAATTGCTCATTAGTATTCCTTTCAAAGAAATTGCTGGAGAATAGCTAGAAAAGAGGAGGAATCGTTGTCCAGTCATAAATATTTAATGAGATAGTTGAAGAAATTACAGTGGGATTTAGAAGATTATAACACAATTTTAAAATTAGTACTTGCCCTCGTAGAGCTCACACTCTTACAGAGACAGTGCACATAGTCCCAGAAAAAATACTTCAGATATTTAGCTGTAGGTCACTGAAAAATTAACATAAATGTGTGTGTGTTTAGATAGATAGATAAATAGATACAGATAGATATCTACACATTAATTACTATAAACCATGAGTATTAGGAAATCAAGCTCAATAAAGCAGATAAATAAATGATGATTCAGATAATTATATGACTTCTTTATTGAAGGAAAGTGGTTTCGTATAGGCTTTCATTTGCATAGGAAATGTCCTAAATAATTTTAACTTTGAATCAATCACTTCATTCTTAGAAATGCATGGATTGTGGTAATATGAGTCTCATTTATAGGATAGTGGGGACATAACAGGGAAGACCTTTCACAAGGTGGGAATATAGAGTAACGGAATAGTCAGATGTGGGTGTAGCTATTCTGGGTATGTGAATTTTGAAAAGGTTTGAAAAGAGTCAAGAAAAAAACATTTCATTCATTTAGTTATTTATTTATTCAACAGATGCTTAGTACATATCTGGCATAGGAGAAAAAGACATGGAAAAGTAGCGATAGGAAATGTCTAGATAAATGCATTTTGGTTTTACGCAGACAAATTTTCTTCGCTGAGGTTGACATATTCTATGGGAAGGTCATAGAAGGTCCTGAAATCTAGGAGTGCTGCATGAAATTAAGAGTTGGAAGTGTTGAATAATAGAAGAAACATCCACATTGACGTCAGCAAGTCCTGGTTTTGAATCTTGGCTCCATTTGTTGAGCAAGCTACTGTCATCTGTAAAATGGGGCTAATAATTACCTTATACGGATAAGTGAAGCATTTACTCTTTTAGAATAGCACCCTAGCACATAGAAATGTACAACAAAAACTGCTGCTATTCTGTCTTCCTTATTCTGTCCTCCTCTTTTGTAATGTAGCCCTTTTCATAGCAAGCTAATGGGGAGGCTTGGGAAACCAAATTTGTTCCAGTGAACTCTAGGTGGCGATCTAGCAATGTAAGAGAGGTTGCTGGAGGGTAGGTCTTTGTGAGAAGGAATGAGGTATATGCCAGGTGCTTGATTACCACATGAAATACGCCCCTGATTCACAGTTTTATGTCCCAGCCTAGCCCTGAGCGAGCTAGGAGGATTGCTAGGGTTGGGGTTCCGTGAAGATACCCATACTCATTTCAGCCACGTGAGGAGCTGTGTATATTTTGTGTAAGACTGGTTAGAGGATCAGTAAGACTGACCACTTCTTTCAGAAGCATGAGAAGGAATGATCAGATGGGGAAGCACATGGAGAGGTCATCCAAAGAGGAAAAAAAAAGCAAGTATTTATACTGATCCTTTATTATCAGTGGTGGAAAAAAGCCAGCTTCATTTGCCATCACACTCTCCACTGCTGCAACCAGAGGTGTGAGAGTCCTGTGAGAGGGAACGAATCTTTAGAAGGATCTGGGGAAAGATGATGGATACAGGGGAAATCACAATATTTCTTTCTTTGAAAGGCTAGAAGGGTGGGAGAAGTTTGCTGTGGACCAGCAAACACGTCATCTGTGTCACCACCTCTCAATTTCATGCTCATGGCACACATTAATAATTGATTATGCCAATTTTCCCTGTTGAGGTTGGAAATGACTACACAAACATTCTTGTCATAGCCCTCCAGACAACCATTACAAAACCATAGGAACTGACACACGGGATGAAAGCTCAGCCGTAGGCATATATAGCTATCCCATGCAGAGGTTTTTGTTTGCTTTGTTTTGCTTGTTATTTTCCTGTTTGGCTGGTAATGAAATCTAAAGAGGGGTCTTAAAAGATATGCTCTGCAGATTTGCTGCAGTAACAACCACACTGTCTTGGTGACTTAGAATAATAGCGTATTTCTCACTTACATTATGTGTTGGGACTGTGAGTCAGCTGCTGTGGCTCTGTTCTGGATTTCCTTATTGCTGCATGGCGGGACACAGGCTCAAGGAGCAGACCCGATTTGGGACATGCAGTTCTTATGGGAGAGGAAAAAAGAACAAGAACAAGCGATGCCACCTAATGCTTTCGCTCTGATGTGTACGTCAAGTTCACTCACATTCTTCTGGTCAAAGCACATCTCAAGCCAAACCCAACATCAATGCAGTGGGAATTGATAACCAAAATGAGTGACTGAGGCGTGTCTCGATTATGGACGTTTATTAAGCCAGCTTTAGAATGCATCCAAGGAAAACATGTGCCACAGACACAACTGTGGCTATTTTTTCTGACGAGGTTTTTAAGAAGTTTAGTGTTTGTACATTTCCTTAAAGGTGAGGAAGGCATGTAGGAAGAGGAACAGTAAGGTGAGTAGTTACGTTCCTGTGAGACTTTAGTTAGTGCCCAGTAAATCTACATTTTCCATAAGATAAGATAAATTTCTGAGGAGAAAAAGGGAGTAAAGAAAGAGTAACTTATGCAGACATCTCTGGGTAGGTTGAAGAAATGAGTCTTGACTTTGTTCTGCACCTGGAAAAATAAACTTGTAATCAACATTATCAATGTGGATTTTGAGGAGCTAGACTCAGAGTGTAGACCTAAAGTTACAATTGGCATGTCCTTGTTTATCGGAGGCAAGGCCAGGAATTTACTTACTTGTGAATGATCTGCGGGGGCAGCCCTTTGCAGGTGCCTGAGGCTGTTACCTTTCCATGAGGATCTTGCTGATGCACAGCATTAGTAACAGCTATTTCTTTGGAAGAGGGTGTTGCAATGACTCAGCCTCCTCTGGGTTTAAGCTTCCTTTTGCATAAGATGTTTGGGAGGTCCTGAGATTTAAAATTTTCCTTTACAGGATGTATACTCTTTTCAGGGCAGGGATACTGCAAGAGACACAGCTGTGGTTGAGGGTGTATCATCCTCTTACAGGACAGAGAGGAAATGATAATGCAATCTACCGCTGGAGATGCCTTCCTTGTAATCTTATTAGGTCAATATAAACCATTTATGCACTGTAGTTGGTAACTCAGCATGTTTCAGGTTTCTTCCTCAATGCCAATGAAGACAGAACCTATGGAAATCTGAGGTCAAGCATCTTCTAGCAACTCATTCAAGTTGTCAGACAGTGGGCTAGCAGCTTCTCTTTGGGAAACTTCTCACTACACTCTAAATGGAATGTTCTAATTAGACCAGCTAACTTAATCCAAAATTCTTACCGTGGCTTGTGCACTGGCTCCTGGTTAGACCTCTAAACATTTTTGACATTCTTCACCAGGACTTTTATAATCCAGACAAAAATACCACTTGAAATTAGAACATATTATGTTTTCTTTGCATATGCATATGCTCTTCCCTTTGCCTGGAATATATTTCCTACTAGGAAACATTTACAAAGCTTACCGTATTATCCTATGTACACATGTAAGTGTGGCATTTGTTATTTAGCAGGCTCTAGGATGGCAAATCTGCTACTTTTTTTCCCTTCTAAAAAGAAAACCTTTGTAAGCAAAGAAATGATTTTGGGTGTCAGTTGAAAGAGAAATGAACTAATGTTTCAGCAAAGGAACACAGATGCATTGTTCTCATTAATCCTAATTTTCCATCCCCACCAGGGCTGATTTGAGTGCCAATTCATGTTGCAAGGAAAGCACCCAATTTTCTATTTCCCTGATGCCTTCAAACCAGGGCAGTAGCTGACTTCAGCACTCTCTCTGTGCTTGACAACTGGAGGAACAAATGTACTTAATGCGTGGGTTGACCAATGAGTAAATTACACCATTTTGAGTGACAGCTATAACATTCTCCAACAACTGTACACCTTACTCAAATAAAAGAACATGGTAAAAAATCACAGGATTGAGGGGCTCTGTCACCTTACCATAAGAATATCAGCCTGTGACCCTCTTTCTTTACTATACTCTGAAGGGCTGAGTGTTTGACCGTCAGTTACTTGTGTATTTACATTTGCTTTTATATACATGTTATGCAGCAGTGATAGGAAAGGGAATGGCTCAGTGAGACGCTGATAGTCTGCTAAGGTCACTGAAAGTTGTGCATCTGTCTTCACCTCCTGCATCATAATACTCCAGTCCTGTTACATTTCCTTTTAATACAAAATGTTACAATTCTTCTTACTTAACTGATAGGTGGTTGGAATTATTACTTTAATTTTGCAAAATCCACAAAGAGGTCCAGTCTCAATATTTTGGAGGAGAGAAGATGACATACTGAAGCCACAGCTCATACAAATACACTTTGCCTGGAAAATACCCTCATCATCGTCAGGTCTCAGCTGTGATGACGCTTCCACTGAGTCATTCTGAGCCAGGTGTCAACCTATGTGCTTCTGTGGGTAGTTTGCACACTGAATGGGCAGACTCTATTTCTCGAGGCAGTGTTCCTTCAGTGTTTGGTCTATAGGTTTGGATGTAGACTAGGTCTTCAATAGGTATGCATGGAATAGATGGCATAAATGAATTTTTACTGCAGTTGCTTATTCTTGTCTTGTAGACCAAGGAAAGTTCTTGGGTTGGACTAGGCCACCAAGAACATGGAAATGGGAGTTGGAACACTTTTTTAGGAAATACTCTGACCAAAGCAACCATGTTTTAGAATGCAACATCTTTACCACTCTAGGCTTCTCCTTTCTTTATAAGGAAGCACTGGAGTGTGGTAGTCAGGACAGAGACTAATGACTGACATACCTGGTATTAAGTATTTACTCCTCTTTGATTAAGATTAAAAACTTTTTGAGCCTGTATAGCCAAGACAGCCCTAAGCAAAAAGGAAAAAAAAAAAGCTAAAGGCATCATGCTACTTGACTTCAAACTATATTACAAGGCTACTGTAACAAAACAGGATGGTACTGGTACTAAAACAGAGATATAGACCAATAAAACAAAACAGAAGCCTCAGAAAGAACGCCACACAACTACAACCATCTGATCTTTGACAAACCTGACAAAAACAAGCAATGGGGAAAGGATTCCCTATTTAATAAATGACGTTGGGAAAACTGGCTAGACTTATGCAGAAAACTGAAATTAGACCACTTCCTGACACCTTATACAAAAATTAACTCTAGAGAGATTAAATATTTAAACATGAGACCTAACACCATAAAAACTCTAGAAAACCTAGGCAATACCATCCAGGACATAGGCATAGGCAAAGACTTCATGATTAAAACATCAAAAGCAATGGCAACAAAAGCCAAAATAGACAAATGGGATCTAATTAAACTCTAGAGCTTCTGCACAGCAAAAGAAACTATCAGTAAGGGAACCACAAGCAACAGAATGGGAAAAAAATTTTGTAATCTACCCATCTGACAAAGGGCTAATATCCAGAATCTACAGAGAACTTAAACAATTGTACAAGAAAAAAACAACCCCTTCAAAAAGTGAGCAAAGGATATGAACAGACACTTCTCAAAAGACATTTATGCAGCCAACAAACATGAAAAAAAGCTCATCATCACTGGTCATTAGAGAAAGGCAAGTCAAAATCACATTGTGATACCATCTCACGCCACTTAAAATGGCAAACATTAAAAAGTCAGGAGACAACAGATGCTGGAGAGGATGTGGAGAAACAGGAACACTTTTACACTGTGGCGGGAGTATAAATTCATTCAACCATTGTGGAAGACAGTGTGACGATTCCTCAAGGATCTAGAACTAGAAATACCATTTGACCCAGCAATCCCATTACTGGGTATATCCCAAAGGATCATAAATCATTCTATTATAAAGATATATGCACATGTATGTTTATTGTGGCACTGTTCACAATAGCATGGACTTGGAACCAACCCAAATGCCCATCAATTATAGACTGGATAAAGAAAATGTGGCACATATACACCATGGAATACTATGAAGCCATAAAAAAGGATGTGTTAATGTCCTTTGCAGAGACATGGATGAAACTGGAAACCATCATTCTCAGCAAAATGACACAAGAACAGAAAACCAAACACTGCCTATTCTCACTCATAAGTGGGTATTGAACAATAAGAACACATGGACACAGGAAGGGGAGTATCACACATCTGGGCGTGGAGGGTGGGGGGCTAGGGGAGGAATAGCAGGGGTGGGGGACTGGGGAGGAACAGCATTAGGATAAATACCTAATGTAGATGACAGAGCGATGGGTACAGCAAACCACCACCATGTATACCTATGTAACAAACCTGCATGATCTGCACATGTACCCCAGAACTTAAAGTGTGATAAATAAATTTTTTTTAGAAAGAGTAAGGAGTTTTTAAGCAAGTGGTTTAAAAGCTCTAAGCCTCAGTTTTCTCAACTGTAACACAGAAAAAAAGTAATAATACCTATCTCATGGAGTTGTTGTGACAAGTAAGTGAGATTGTGAGTGTCTGGGCCTGAGTAAGCACTCAGTAATTGTTAGTTGTTATAGTTGATACTGTTAATAATTAGTATATTTCTGATTTGATTATCATAATAAGAGTCAGGAAAATGAAGTAAAGCTACTCAGCATCTGAGCGGATTTCAAAAGGCCATATGATTAAAAATTATTGATAGCTTATTTTCTGTTGTGTATAACCTCTCACTACCCATAACAAATTAAGAATACTCAATGGAAATATAATCACTATTCAAATGAGGGTGTCTATTTTTCACTCATTTTGTAGAAAAGTAGCCTAAACATAAATGTAAAGACTCTGAGAGCAATGTGTGTGGTTGGTAAATATTACACTTCTCCTAGTCCTATTCAGATCCCAAGGTTGGTTATATTTTAAAAACACACTTGCTTTATTAATCTGATTTAAGAAAAGGGAGGAGCTGATTATTAATTACACATAATGCTTAGACTAGCTTGTAAGAAACTGACACTGTGGACTTTGTTAATAGAATTTGTTTTCTTAGTGGTTACTCAGTAGGGGTGATACCAGGTGCCCTTTATTATAGTAGAAAAGATGTTGACTGCCACAGAAGACAGGTAGCTGTGGCCTGAATGAACTTACTCCTTTCTATGACTGTCCTGAGAAATCCTGGGCCAGTAACCACTTTTTTAAGAAGCAAGACTGCTCTACCTTCTCACTGCAAGTAAATGAGGGTAGATTAACTTCTAGTTTTGATCCTAGATTCCTCACATCAGTGAGGAATTCTAAGGTCCAACAGGATTGTGGTGACTGCTTTCTCCAAATCCATCTACTTTTGAAAAAATACTTTCCATACTCTGGGAATGCTAGACATCTCACTAAGGCGTCACTCAACATAACCAAGGATATATTATGGGTAGCCATTAACCTCTACACAAGACATTAGTGTTCTAAAAGTTTCTATGTCTTTAAAAGATCTGATACATTGGCTGGGGTGGTATATCCATGAATGAGTATGTGTGTGAGACAGTGAGAGAGAGTGAGGAACAGTGAGATAGAGGTTTCTATGTTACTCCCTGAATACAGAATACTGGGAGTAACATTCAAGCAGACTAAGCCACAAAAATAGAGGACAGGGAAGAATATTCATTTTGGGGCTGATGTCTCCTCCATTGCTCCATAGAATATTTAGCAGAGTTTGACTCAAGTGTCCTGACTCAGAGGAACAAGAAGACACCTTTTGGCTCTAGTGTTCCCTCCAGGGAATAGTTTAGTAACTCTTGTTCTACTCTCCCACCAAGACATGAATACACTGATTTCAGCATAGCAGAGAGAGAGAAGAAGACAGTAAAACTGAACATGTTCAGACAAGTGTGGGGGATTCGGAGGCTGATGGTCCAGTGTTAGCATCTCCTCTGAAGCACTTCAGACTTGATTCTACCGGGCAGTCAAACTGTCCGTGAGAGCTGCAACTGTTTATTACTCATCTACACAAACCGTCCTGAAATTGCCAGTGCAGATTTTAGATCACTTTATAAAGCCTTAAAAGTACCCAGACTGCCTTGCATTGTCCCTTGTTTCCTTACTCTCTCCCTCATTGGAGGCCACTGTTAATGGCATGCATGGGATCAGCCTTATATTCAGCTTAAAGAATGGATAATCTCTTGGGTTCAGTGTATACTGCCCAGATGATGGGTGCACCAAAACCTCACAAATCACCACTGAAGAACTTACTTATGTAACCAAATACCACTTGTTCCTAAAAGCCTGTGGAAATAAAAAATAATAATATAATAATATAACAATATAATATAATGTCAAAAATCATGACAAAAAATAATGAAAAGAATTGATCATGTTTAGGAGCTACCCTGACTTGTAATGCAGGCCTTGCAGAATATAGCAAAAGCCTGGAAATGACCCTGTGGTGGTTTTTAAAATGTGTCAGCAAAATGTTAATCTTCTCTTTGAAAGATGGGCTCTGATTTCTCTCTTCCTAACTGTGGGTTGTATTTAGTGGCCTCTTCTGATGAATTGAATATGGTTGAGGTGAAGGTGTGTAATGACATTAGGGTACATAAGGCTTCCTTCTTGTTCTTCCTCCAGGAAGAAGCAAGCTACCATGTCATGAAGACACTCAAGCTGACCTATGGAGAGGTCTATGTGTGAAGAAACTGCAGAGTGCCACCAACAGCCATGTGAGTGAGTCATCTTGGAAATAGATTTTACAGCTCCATTCAAGCCTTCAGATGATGGCAACCTGGGCTGACATCTTGAGCACAGCCTCTTGAACAATCTCTGAGCCAAAATCAACCACTTAAGCAGCTCCTGAATTTCTGACCCACAAATACACTGATATAAATGTTTATTATATTAACCTATTATTCTTTTTTAAATCACACAGTACTAGCCCATATTGGAAAATCTTTTTCAAGAGACTCTTCATTTTAAATAGTTTTTTTTGTTTGTTTTTAAAGAAAAAAAAAACACACAAATAAATTGATGAGCATTATATGTGCTCTTGCTAGCACCTCCAACTTCTAATTAATTATTCCTGGGCTGGCTGTGAGGTCAGGGACTGAGTACATAATCATGCCGTGGTATGTCTGGAGAAGGCAATACTTAGGAAGCCCAGCTAGTCTTATGAACAGCATGTGAGAACTTATCTTTAGCTGATGGGCATAGTATCCTTGCTCTAACAAGAATCCCTTAGGTTTAATAACATATGTCCTGCTTATGTGGTTGATATATAGACATTATTTTTGCTTTCAATATATCCATAAAAGTCAATCTTCATGGTTTTAAGGGTAAGAAATATGTCAGCTACTGAGATTGATACCTAATTCTTAGTACTCAGGAAAGATTTAGGAGAGGAGGATGTTTCTGGGTAGAGAACTCCTTATGGACTCAGAAAGGACATTGTGAGTGAAGACTAGTTGGATAAAGAAATTAGTTCCTAGGCATGTGCAGTAGATGTGGCTTCTGTGTTCTCTGGAACATTCCCCATATCATTCTCATTTTCTGGGTAGTATTGTGGACTGAACCTTGATCTTATAGCGAAGAGGCTTGGCTTATAGTCCTACTCCCCACCGGAGATACATTTAAAATTCTGCAAGAGACCAGTCATGGTGGCTGTGAGCCTATAATCCCAGCACTTTGGGAGGACAAGGCAGGCAGATTGCTTGAGCACAGGAGTTAGAGATCAGCCTGGGCAACATGGCAAAACCTCACGTCTACTAAAAATAAAATAAAAAAAATAGCTGGGCTTGGTGACATGCATCTGTAACCTCAGCTACTTGTAAAGCTAAGGCAGAAGGATTGCTTGATCCTGGTCTGTCAGGCTGTAGTTAGCTGAGGTGATGCCATTGCACTTTAGCCTGGGTGACAGAGTGAGGCCCTGTCTCAAAAATAGTAATATTCAATCAGCAAAAGAAAATTATGAAATAAATTTTTCTCCAAAGACATTTTTCTGTTTGCTTCTTAGTGCAGTTAAGGGATAGAGCTATAATTGAAAAACACATTTTTTAAATAAACTGTATAAAAAATGGATTCTCATCATGACAATTACTTAAATGCATTTTTTAATCTAAAGGATGATGCTTTTGTTCCAGGAAGTTATATTACAATCAAATTAATTCATCTTTGCAATGAGACCAATGGATGAAAAGGTCTGTAAAGTGCAAATTGTTGTTATTAATTTATAAGATAAAGTGCTTGTTGTTTTGGGAACCAGTCCCAGAGCTCACTGTTTTCACATAATCTTATATTGTGGGTAATTATACACAGACATTAACGTGATAAAGATAATTACAAGAATCTATCATTGCTGGGGTTTTCGTTTATTTGATTGTGAACTTTTGGGAACTTCGGATTAGGTGATTAACTTACACTGGGTATTTATTTGTTGGCAAGTGCCTGAAATAGTTACTGAAATTAATACAGAGCACGTTTTTACCTTTTCACAATGAATTTGTTTGATTAACAGCATGGTATTTATTCAGTTGGAGATCTTAAATACCAGATGCAAATTTCAAATAATCACCTGAACAATCGAGTTCAAATATTTAACAGATCAGTGCAGAAAAAATTAAGTGGGAAATTTACTTTAAAGGACGAGTGTGTGTGTTAGAGACAGAGATAGAATGAAACACCAGTAAATTTTAACCATTTCAGACATTATGGTGTGGCAGCCACATGGATCATGCAATGATGATGTTTTTAATTTTTAGAAATTTTCTATTTCTTGCAAGTTGTATGTAACTTCTCTTGATGTTAGAGAACGGCTTCCCACTATAGCCCTGAGATCTTGTTAAAAATACAGATTCCTACTATGCAGCCATAAAAAAGAATGAAATCATGTCCTGTGCAGCAACATGGATGCGGCTGGAGGCCATCATCCCAAGTGAATTACAACAGGAACAGAAAGCCAAACACTGCATGTTCTCTTATAAGTGGGAGCTAAACATCGAGTACACGTGGACATAAAGATCGCAGCAATAGACACTGGGGATTACTAGAGGGGAGATCGAGTAGGCAAGGGTTTAAAAACTGACTACTGGATACTGTGCTTACTACCTGGATGAGTAAATAACTGGTACCCCAAACCTCAGCATCACACAATATACTCAGGTCATAAACCTACACATGTAGCCCCTGAATTTAAAATAAAAGTTGAAAAAATAAAATAAAACAAAATTGCAAAAAAAAAAAAAAAAAAATTACAGATTCCCAGGCCCCTCGGGATTCTGAATTGTAGATCTGGTGTGGTGCATGCACACCTTTACTTTTAATAAGCTCCCCAGGCAGTTCTGGCGCACAGCTTGCTTTAAGAAGCATTCAGTTAGGGCATTACTGTGGAAGTCTGCTAGCTTAAAACATAGTATCTTATTAATTTGCTCTTATCATATGCAAGAAAGCACAAGAAAAGCAACATTGTTCTCTCTCTTTTCCTCTACCCATCAAACCTGGTTCCAAACTTTGCATGTCTTTTCTCTTTATTGTCAGAGACGCTATCACCTTCAAGCCATGTCTTCCCCCAGTTTTTTTTTTTTTACCTGCTAAAATAATCATTTACTTATATGTAGCCTAATCCCTCCTGGGATTTAGATTCAAGTCATCCGTGAGGCTAACTCTGATGATAACTGGGCCTTTTTTTTGCTCCCTGGATCCTGTTGCCTCATTGTACTTCAGTTTATATTACTGGATTTCTGGATTGTTCCTAAATCTTAGTCCTGAAAATCCATCCAGTAGCTTAGTCCCGCTAGGATTAGAGCTATGTCTTGGTTTCCCTCTAGGCTCTTCTCAAGAATGTAAATTTGCTTCAGAATCTGGTCCAGAGGCCAGAACAGTGACAAGTTATTAGATTTTCCCATGCAGTCTGGTTTGTTTGACTTCCTGAAACCGATGTCTACTCTGATACCATCTTCCACTCACTCAACTGGCCTAATACTCTGTGTTGGACTTTCCTTATGACTCCTGACCAGGGACAATCCCACCTCAGAGAATAGATCTTGTTCCATGTTCTCATTCTGTGTTCTGGTTAGCTTCATTCTATGTTCTGGTTACCTGGGTCCAGACATGTGAGGTCCTGAGACCTGACCCCATAGCGGAGCATCTGCGGACTTCTCTAGATTGTATAAGCAGATAAATGGAAAAAATAAAAGCATGCTTTTTCTATTTAGATTTTCTTTTCCTTTATCTTTCTAACTGTGTGTATCATGAGACATAAATTTATGATTCTGTGGAGTGGGATGTGAGTCAACCCAGGAGAATATATTTGAAGGCTCAAAAGAGGATCATAGGTCAGGCTGGTACAAGATAACATGGTAAATGATGAGTGTCCTGATTATATGCTCACTTGGTATAATTTAGACTTTTGTCTATTCTGAGACAATGGCACTAAGGCCACTTGATCTACCATGTTGGTAACAACTGTATCCTGAAAAGGGGGCACATCTTGTGACCCCCTATGTAGCTGAGGCTGGTATTTGATGATCCAAGAAATGTGGTTTTGAAACAAGTTCTCAAGAGAACTTAGATGTTTAATTATAGAATAAGTTTTATTGGGCCTTTACTATGTGCCAGACACTGGACACAGCTGGTAAAAGTTCAGAATTATCTGAGAGGCTTAAGGCTTTCTTATGCCGTATCTTAACAAGCACGCAGTTTTACCATGTAGATCACAAGCTTTGATGATGCTTCACTGAACATAGTATTCTGGGAACTATCCAGGATCAATAAACCACTCTGGAGTAAGATGAAACCTCTGGCTTTCAATACAGATTGACATTCCCCAAACCAACACTAGCGTCTGGGAAGGCACCAGTGTCTAAGAAGGAGGTTGAAAGAAGATTTCAGGACTTACCCTTGGCTGTCCACATGCATGGGCCAGTTCTCTGGGCTAAATTGCAGCAGAACTTATCTTTCAGTCAAGGTTGATGGCAGAATGCTAGCTATTGATGCCTTGTTTTGTTTATTAGATGGGAATTCATATAAGTGAGTGTGAATTTAGGGTACACTGAAGCTCAACAGACGTATGCATTAACATTCTTGTCAGCATCCCATCAGGGTCAGATGGATAATGGAAGGGTGAGTCCCATCTGTCCCTTTATTATGCATCTGGAAACTGGCAGCTGGGCTGACCCTCCTCCATGATCAACCTGCATCATTTTCAGATTACGTCAAGGCTCCAGAGCTCTACTTAAGTAGAGTATTGCTCTCAGTCTCCATTTGTCTGACTCAGTCACCTAACACAGAAAAAAGTAACTGAAATAAAAACCTCATACGAAATTCTGTAAGAATATTCACAAAGTCAATTCTAATAAGCATGAATGGTTCTGTAAACTGCAGATCAAATACATCCCCCCACTCCCTTTTTGTCTCATGAGTAATTATCATGGCAAGAGGACTGAAAACTGCTTAGATGACTCAGAGATGTGTTAATTAAAGCCATCGAAGGTCACAGAACTCTGATTTTCTGTGTTAGTGAATACCTATAGATAGTCATAGAATCCCTGAAAACATACCTCTATTTTCATCTGTTTCATCAACTGTGCTTTTGGGTTTGTAGGACTTGGGGGTAAAGTAAGAGTGAGAAGACAACACCTCTTGGCTCACCCCAAGTGAAGGTCAACAGTTAGTCTCATTTCTTCTCAAAGAGGGAATTTAAGAAATACAGGCATTTAGAAGTGTGTTACTACTTGAGGAAATGTGAGGAGAGGCTTTTGGTTCACAGGCCCACTTTTCTTGGTGAGAATTCTGTTAATAACTAGAACTAACACATATTTCAATCACTACTACTTGAACGTGCATACTTCTGTGGCATTTTTCATAATTGAAAAGAGAAGTGTGAGGCATTGCATTCACAGCGTTCAATACCGTAAATGCTTATTTCTGAACTGTGATTGTATATTGTTTCACGGCTCATGCTGACACATGCTTAATTTCTGTCACAGCCAGAATGGTGTGCTCTAGGCTGATTACATTTTGACCAAACTCTCTATGGAGATTCTAGGAATGGCCAACATATAATAATGAAGTGTGTGTGTGTGTGTGCGCGCACGTGCATGTGTGCTCATATGTTAACCATATTTAGACTTCCACTAGATATTAAAGATGACATGCAACATTTCCCTAATGTTTAAATCCATATTTGCCAGTTTAGACTCAAGTTTGCTAAAAGAAGACATTCACCAAGCAAACAGGCTTTTCTCTTTTGACTGAAAACAAACATGTCCAAAGTGTCCCAATTTTGTTGCTAGTGATATAATAGAGAGCCACAAAAATTGGGATGGAAGAGGATGAAGATCCAAATCCAGTCAGAGCTTGGAGGTGTTTCTCTTGATGACAACATTTAAAAAATAAAACCCCAAAGAAAGAACAGGCAACATGCAGGTAATAAGAATGTAGATAAATGATGGATACAAAAATAGAACGGGGAGGGGTGTTGGAGAGAAACACAAGGAGTTTGCAGTTCCTACTCTTTTCCCTTCCATTAAGACTATCAATAGTAAGCAGCACATTTCAAAATTGCAGAGAACTATGAAGGAACTATGTTGTGCCCCAGGCAGAGAATTTTCCTAAAATATCTGAAATCTTTTACTTTCTCTTCATTGTCTTTAACAAAAAATCCAAACTCCTTGAAGTGGCTATAAAGACTGATATAATCCAACCCCCACCTACCTGTTCAGCCACATTTGTGTTTTTTTTTTTTTTTTCATTCTGCTCCTGGCAAACTGACATTCTTTCAGTTCCTTCATCTGCCATATCCTCTATGGAATCTGAATCTTTACATAACCTGATATTCCTTACTTGATTATTATTCCTTTCTCCCCACTCAACACTTTCACATGGCTAAAGGCTTCTTGTCTTTCAGGTCTCAGCTTGGTTGTCACTTCCTCAAGGAAGCCTTCCCTGATTTCTCCTCTGCCTGATGAATCTAGGTCTTCCACTTCGTATTCCTATGACATGCTCAACTTCTTTTTCATAGCACTCGTCACTGTTGAATTCACCTGTTTAAAGCTTGCCTTTTCCATTACATTGTGAGCTCCATGTGTTTACACTATGTGCAAGAATTAGCCTGAAACCTTACACTGGGTTTGTGACTAAATTTTCTGATAGAATTAGAAGTAAGACTAACTATCAAGGCTCCCGGGTAAGTGAACACTTGTCTGAAAAATGTGATAAATAATAAACACTCATGGGTTGTTGTGAAATAAGGCGTGTAAAACATCTACTGAAGTTTCTGGTACAGAGGACTCATCAATTTGTACCTTGTAAGTAGCTTTGTGTCATTTATTTAGAATTAGGAAGCATAGAAATTGATAAATAATTATATATCTCTTCTTGAATATGTCGAAGTCTTTAAACTCAGCAGATTCAGAATCAAACTTGGGTTCTTTTCACCCAAACCTGTATTGATCCATCATTCCCACCCTCAGTGGACCAAAGCACCATGCCAACCTGGATAGCAATCATCAGCACTCTAACCTCTATCTTCCTCCCTAACAGCCAATTCTTAACAAGTCCTGACCACTTTATACTCATTCATCCCATTCAATCCTCTTCATATTCAGTTCTTCCACCCTAGCCCATAATACCGTCATCTAATTCCTAGACAATAGGGTGTCTTCATAAATGATCCTCTTTTTACTTGCATGTTTGCCTCCAATCCAATCTTCTCAATATAGCTGGAGTGACTTTTTAAAAATTTATATCCAACCAGGTCACACACATTCAACTTTATATTATTATCCATAACAACCACCACCAGCACCACAAGTAACATGTTAAATGGCATCTTATAGTACTCATTATATGCCAGGCACTATTTTAAGTGCTTTATGTATACTAATTCATTAAATTTCCACAAGAAGTCAGGCTGTTGTGTGCATTTAGTTCATCATGGAGAAACACGCACAGAGAGGTTGAGTGATTAACAGCAACCCATGCACACTACTCTTCAGTAGTTTTCTCATTTGGAGAGGCCTTATGGAGTCCTGATGAAGAGAGTTGACTGTGGAAAGAGATTTCCTGGCTTTAAAACCTGGCTCTACCATTTCCTAGCTAAAGCCTTATGTTTCTGAACTCTGTTTTCTTATCTGCTAACTGTGAAAAATAATAATGTCTCCTTTATAAGGTGTTATATCAAGTGAGTAATACAAGTAAAATGTTTAGAATGGTACCTAGTGCAGAAAAAGATTTTAGTAAAAGTTACTGATATTACCATAAATGTATAAAAATATAGGCCCTCATTCTCAGCAAACTGACACGAGAACAGAAAATCAAACACCCCATGTTCTCACTCATAGGCAGGTGTTGAACAATGAGAACACACGGACACAGGGAGGGGAGCATCACACACTGGGGTCTGTTTGTAGGGGACTAGGGGAAGGACAGCAAGGGGTAGGGAGGTTGGGGAGGGATAACATGGGGAGAAATGCCAGATATAGGTGATGGGGGTGATGAAGGCAGCAAACCACGTTGCCATGTACGTACCTATGCAACAATCCTGCATGATCTGCATGATCTGCACATGTATCCCAGAACCTCAAATACAATAAAAAAGGAGATATATATATATATATATATAGGCCCTATCTGACCTTCCAACCTCATCCTTTACAGTTCTTTTCCCTTTCTTTTTATTCTGGTCTTCTTCTTGTCTCTCAAAGAATCATCCCTCTTACTATAGGAAACAGTGTCCCCTAATCTTTTCCAACAATCTCACTCTTCCCTATTTTACTTTTACACATTGTTCAGTTCTCAGCTCAGATGTCACTAACACGTGAAAGTCAACCATTACTCACCTGCAGGCTAGTATAGCTCTCACTATTATATATGCTCAGTATCTCCTTGTAACTTTCCTGTGAAGTGTTTATCACAATGGCAATTTTATATTTATTTGTCTAATTTTTTGGTTGTCTGTTTTTTTCTCATTAGATTACAAGACCCATGAAAAAAGGGACCAAGTCTTTTTGTGTTCATTATTGTACAGTGAGCCTGACATATATTTGTGTTGATGAGTGAATACACATATTTCTCCATTATCTGATAGTTATAGTATAAAGGGTATGTTTTTGTTTTAGAAAAACAAATTTGACTCAAATTTCTGCAGTGTGGTTGCTATAGAAGATGGTAAATCAACATATATATATATATATATATATATATACACACATAACAGATATTACATATATGCATATGTTGATATGTATATAGGCATCTCTCAGTATACTCAGGGGATTCGTTCCAGGACCCCAACATTTACACATATTCAGGTTCTACAAGTAGGCCCTGAGAAAGTCGGTTCTCCCTCCATGTAGGTGGATTCACAACTTATGAATACTATATTTTTAATCCACATTTGGTTAAAAAATCTGCATATAAATCATTTCATGTGGTTCAGACTGTGTAGTTAAAGGGTCAACTGTAGGTATTGAACCTCTATGTAACTGAAACCAGAGACACTATTATTTTGACAGATATAGTTTGAGTTGAAAATCAAAAACCTACTTTTAAAGTGACTTGTGTTTGGAGGTGAAGGTACATAGGAATAGCTTGTTTGTCATCAAGGTCTAGGAAAGACATTTCTTTTTTCTTTTTCTTTTTTTTTTTGAGATGGAGCCTTGCTCTGTCACTGGGCTGGAGTCCAGTGGCAAGATCTCAGCTCACTGCAATCTCCGCCTCCCAGGTTCAAGCAATTTCCCTGCCTCAGACTCCCAAGTAGCTGGGACTGCAGGCACACACCACCAAGCCTGGCTAATTCTTTGCGTTTTAGTAGAGACAGGGTTTCACCATATTGGCCAGGATGGTCCCGATCTCCTGACCTCGTGATCCGCCCACCTCGGCCTCCCAAAGTGCAGTGATTACAGGCATAAGCTACCACACCTAGCCGGAAAGATATTTCTTGATCTTGGGCACTGTCTCCCCCAAAATCACTCTTGGGAAATTCTTTAAATTATGAAGCAGAACTCTATCTGTCCCAGTGGAAGGTACCAATGAGCTAATACATATAAGAAGAGAAAAAATGTTAATGCAAACAGAAAAAAAGGGCTTTGCATTTATAAATCATAAAGGGAATGTAAATCATGATGAATCTTCTTCCTTATTTGGGAGCAACTGGCCTGTTAGGCATTCTCTACTTCAGTCCCGTGTGGCAGAAGTGGTAGCAGTTTTTTAAGCAGCCAACATGTTGGTTATCCAGGTGTGAGCAAAAGAAATTGTGCACCTGAGCACAGATGAGTTTAAAAAAACAAACCAGTGAAAATCTGAGCCAAAAATGGCCATACCCAATTGGCACAAGCAAATATACCATGGGAAATGCCATAGAAAGCTAAGTTCTGCTGTTCCTCTTCAGTATAGGGCTCACGTCTTTGCTACTTTTAAGGAGTGTAGTGGTTTTTCTTGAGGATGTGTGCTATTTCATAAGGAAAGATATTTTCATTAAGCTTTTCCATTATTTCCTCTTAATAATAAAACACTTGGTCCTACAGAGTTGTAGATGAAGAATAGCATGAGAAATGTTTTCATTTAAAAGATGTCTTTGAATATGGATATAATTGAATATAAGCCTTTGCATTTCCGAGGACAGCTCATGCCCTTTTCATTGACCCCCATTACTGATTGTGTGCATTATACTATGAGACAGTAGTTCTCTACCAGCGTGCCTTATCCAATGCCACTTGATTAAGAAGTCTGACTTCTTTTATGTGCATTAAATGTATTCCCTCAGAAGAAGGGGGAGTAGAAGATTTGATACAACATTTACTAATTTGTAAAAGCTGGCATCAAAACCATTGGAGATAGATGACAGAAAGGAATAGAAGACCATGCAAAGTTAGTTATCACTTAAGAATTGTTATTTATTAATCGGTTCTCTAATATGAGAAAAACCCGATGCGTTTGAGCAAACCAGAGTCATTTGCGATTTCAGAAACTATATGAATCTCTCTAAAACTTACACCAGAAATTACAAATCAGATAAACTTATTATGCCTTTTATGAGGGCTTGAACAATTAGTTTGTAACTAGTTACCCACTGCTGGCCACATATCAACATGAATTTCTTTCTGCATTTGTATTGGCATCCAACACTGTTTTGGTTGGGTTGCTTTCAATCCCATGTTCACAGCAGAATCACCTGTACAGGTATTGCCGACAGTGGAGACTTACAATTCTATTGCCCATATTCTCCATCACCTTCTTGGTGAGCTTCTCTGCCCCCATTCCCCTGGAAACAAGTCTTGCAAGTCTTTCTCATGCAGTCACATGCTACCTACACACATGCACTTAGGGTTCTTCTGTTAATTCATAACATACCTATCTTTTCTTTCAGTCTTGGGTATAGCTTTAAAAAAATGCCCATTCTTATACTACAAGTCATGAAATTCAGTTAGTCTTATGTCCCTGTTACAACTTGAGTCCTGGGAAATCATTAGTGCTACTCCTTACCCCCAAACACGATCCAATTTTTGTGTATGCCTTCTATTACTGTGGCTTTTCATTTCACCAAAGTAAGTCTGAATTCCTTACCATCAGCTGTAAGTTCCTGAAGAGCCTGGTCTCTATGTACCTCTCCTGATGCATTTCCTGTCTCCCTCCTCCTTCCTTTCCCTTTGTACTTCAGTATGCTGGCCTTTTGTTTTAAAAATGTAGCAGTCTTTTTTTTTTTTTTCCTGCTTCCACACCTTTGCACTTGCTAGTCCCTCTGGAACACCGTTACACCCAGCCTTCTCATGTGATGCACCTGAATAAAATTTAATATTCTCAGGACTGCTTTTTCTGTCTATCCGACCTAAAGTAGGCTTACCCTTTAGAGCACTTAAAATGATAACACATAATTAATTTATTTGTTTATTCATTTTGGGGGGATCTGAATCCCCTAATATAATGCAAGCTCTATAAAGCGGACCTATAAAAGCTTGACCATTTTTACTTCTCAGCATCTATAATGTCTTGTACTAACAGGTGAAAATGAGAACATTAGGAATAAGTGCTTAGCTAAGATAAAGTATTCTTTATTACAAGAAAATTCATTTAGCCAAAATCAAATTTACAAAATGATAAATTGCCTAATGAAATCAACTTCTTCATCTAAGAGTACATGACATAGACTGCATACAGACACAGCCTGCAAACTGTGCCATTGCATGTTAATTGTCTTATACATCACAATTGGAGCGTAGGAGGAGGGCAACTCATCCTGGAAACTGGAAACAAAATGACACCAAAATTGGCTCTTTGCATAAGACACAAGTCCCTCCAGTGAGACGTGAACTCGCAGCTTGAGAAGCACTGTAAGGTATGACATATAGTCTTAGTGTCTGTCTGTTGAATCCTGAGTCCCTGACATGAGGCCTGGCACATGGTAACCTCTCAAATATCTGTTGAATGAACAAATGAACCCATGTAGCATGCCACAACCTGGTAATCTTTATTTATACTGAAGTTATTTTTATTACTCAAGTTAGTCATTTTTTTCTTGCTAAAACAACATATTGCTGATTTTATATCAAAAGTCTGCAGGGAAACATGATTCACTTTATAGCCAATTTTGCTGAAATGTATTGGCTCTTCAAAGCAAGAGACATTTACACTTTGAAATATGCATTGTCATTTACTCTTCAAAAACATAGTTTTACTTAGCTGTTTCTTGGTTTAATCAGTCCCCAAAGCTGAATAAATGAAAGAAATGGAATGTAAGTGAGCATTAAACTACATTCTGGCAAGGTGACTTATACTTAGTTCATGGTATGGTAATTATTAATGAACAACTGTTTTGTCTTGGTAATTGTTTTCCTCATAAGTTATTGTTGGTTTATGAAATACAGTAATTCCAGGAAAGAGAAAAATGTTCTCAGTGTTCCTAGCTCAAACTCTAATCCCAAACATTAAGTAAATTAAAAAGTGTTATTAAGACATCATTTTCATCGTTAAATTTCTACAATTAAAAGCAAAAAATAATACAAAATAATAGTAAGGCTGCTGGAGGTATGGTGTTCTCAAAAACATTGCTATGGGAGTTAAAGATTGGTGAAATGATTTTGAAAGCAGTTTAGATATATTTACCTCTAAAACGTTACCCGTATTTGAACTTTGTAATGTGCCTTTTAGAAGTTAATAATACAGATATAGATAGATTTTTACACAGAGGTTTATATGTAAGAATGTTCATCACAGCATCAGTAAGAATAACAAACAATGTAATGTCCAAATATTAGGGATGTGACCATATAAATAATGGCATGTGCCTGTTATATAATCCTGAATTTCCATAAAAGTTGTTGTTTACAAGTACAAAGACTATTTAATGACATACGGGAAATGCTCAGTTGGTAAAGTTGAGAGAAAAAGGCAGGAAAGGGAAGCGTAAATGTAGAAATGGTAGATAAGCTCTCTGGTGGAATCTAGTCTGTAGATTAGTTTGCCTCATATGGTGTTAATTATTTAAATTCATTTCCAATATTTTAAAATTAGAATATTTTACTTTTAAACAACTGTATGTTCAGGTAAAATCCTAGATATTGGGTAGCATTCATGGCACATCATCTGGGAGCAGCGATCCGCTGGAGTTGGGAAGCCTGGGCCCCTAGACCTGGCAGGTGCTCTCCGGCTGGCCACACTCCTCAGCACTCCTGACAATTACCCCTGACCTGTTGCATTCCTGGATGTCACCTTTCTGGCATTTGAATTCTTGGCTGCTATGCAGCGTGATCCTGTGTGGCAAAGTCCACATCTATATGCATGAAATGTTACAAAAACTCCTCAGGGTGATAGGATAATGGGTGATTTTCATTTTCTTCTTAACAGTTTCCGCATTTTCCAAATTGTGTAACAAAAAGATGTATTCCTTTTCTGATTAGAAAATAGTAACTTTTTTTTAAAGTCAAATCATTAAACATCATGGAGTACCATGCTAAAAGATTATAAATGGCAAATGTTAACAGCAATTTGGGGAAAAATTACATTTCCAAATTCCCTTAACCAAAATAGTGGACAAGGTTATTGATGCCTTTTCATTCACAGTATTTTTTTTCCCCATTATTTAATAAAAATACATTACTGAAATCTGAATGAGATGGAACAATCTTACTAAATTGCTTTCTTTGCCTACAAAGTATTGTATCTTCATCTCAATTCTAAATAATAATAACCTCAACCTTAAGTAAACCATTTTGCTCACTGTTCAAGTAGTAACTACTTCTGATAACATGAAGCAAATAAATAAAATTATTCTCTTTCAGATCTTTGATTTTGTGGAGAATGAGTTAAACTTAAATTCTAATTAATACTAGTGCATTAAATAAACTAAGTGAAATGTAAGGAACATGTATATCCCTGAATTGATAACACAGACATATAATTAAAAAGATTCTGTTTTCTGTAAGTAAGGGATTCACAGGCATGCATTCTTTTTTTAAATAAATTTTTATTTTGTGAAAGGGATAGCCAACCATGCATAATATGCTTATTTTCACTTTTACCAGAAGAAATGATCATAGAGTCAGAGATTTTTGTTTTGTTTTCCTTTCTAGTTTTACAAGAATAAGAGAGCCAAAAAAACAAAAGAACAAAACCTGTGTGTCTGTAATTTTTCCACTTGACCAGTTACAGCAATGAAATTCTTATGCATTTACTAGTAGACAAAATAACCAACAAATATTTATTGACCACCTAATAGAAAGTCCTAGGGAAAATCCATATAAAACCCATTCTCTGATTTCTGGGAGATTTTCATTGTATCTTAAGCTCTGGCAGTATGAATGTCAACAATGATATGCTATTAGAGGTTCTGTGAGACTAGAATAAAATGTAGTTTTCTCTCTTTATTAATACAACATACAGTTATTAAGTAGGAATATGACCTAATTAAATCTTCCTATGAAGAGGTAGTACTCAAGATCTGGGTGTTAAAATCAGGCAAGTGGATTTAACGCAGAAGGGTAGATAGAGTCATATAAGAAAGCATGTAAAATTACAGAGAAGCAGTCAGTCATGGTGACAAGGAATTGGAGAGTTCACATTATTAACTTATAATGCAATTTATTATATAGTTAGCTTTAAACTCATTATCTTGCTCTCTTAAAATCTTTTTTTCTTCTTTCCTGTTCTCTTCACATTAATTGGCCAATTTTTCATATTACAATTTATTTTTACCATTGGATATTTTTGCTTTTATGAAATATTTATTTATTATTTTTATTTTTAAAATTAGTATATTTCTTTAACTAGCGAGTTTCAGATTGAAATAAAAATTGAGCGTATAGTACACAAAGTTCCAATATCATTCTATTATTCACCCCTACTTCATAATTTAACCTGTTATTAACATCTTACATTACTGTGGTACATTTGCTAAAATTAATGAGCAAATATTGATACATTATTTTTTCTTTAAAATAAATTGCAACTATTTTACAGTGTATACTGTACCCAATGTGTAGTCTTTTATTTCTCACCAACCTCCCTCTTTCCTCAACTTCCCAAAGTCCATTGTATCATTCTTATGCCTTTGCGACCTGATAGGTTAGCTCCCACTTATGAGTGAGAACATACAAGGTTTGGGTTTCCATTTCTGCATTATCTCACTTAGAATGATAGTCTTCAACTCCATTCAGGTTGCTGCAAGTATCATTTTGTTTCTTGTTATGGGTGAGAAGTATTCCATGGTATATATGCACCACATTTTATTTATCCACTCGTTGGTTGATGGGCATTTTTGCAATTGTGAATTGGGCTGCTATAAACGTGTGTGCCACAGTCTTTTTCATATAATTACTTATTTTCCTCTAGGTAGATACCCAGTGGTGGGATTGCTGAATACAATGGTAGTTCTATTTTTAGTTCTTTAAGGAATCTCCATACTGTTTTATCATAGTGATTGTACTAATTTACATTCTCGCCAACACTGTGAAAGTGTTCCATTTCCACCACCTGTTTTTTTTTTTTTTAATTTTATTTTTTTTAAAATTATAGCCACTCTTGCAGGAATAAGGTGGTATCTCATTGTGATTTTAATGTGCATTTCTCTGATAGTTAGTGATTTTGAGCATTTTTTCATATGTTTGTTGGCAATTTGTATATCTTCTTTTGAGAATTGTCTTTATGTCCTTTGCCCACTTTTTGATGGAGTTATTATTTTTTCTTGCTGATTTGTTTGAGTTTCTTTTAGATACTGGATATTAGTCTTTTGTTGGATGCATAGTTTCAAATATTTTCTTCCACTCTGTGGGTTGTCCATTTTACTCTGCTGTTTTTCTTCTGCTGTGCAGAAGCTGTTTAGTTTAATTAAGTCCCATCTGTTTCTCTTTGTCTTTATTGCATTTGCTTTTGGATTCTCTTTACCTAAGCCACTGTCTAGAAGAGTCTTTCCGATGTTATCTTCTAGAATTTTTATGATTTCAGGTCTTAAATTTAAGTCTTTGATCCATCTTTAGTTGATTTTTGTACAAGGTAAGAGATGAAGATCCAGCTTCATTCTTCTGCCTGTGGCTTGCCAATTACTCCAGCACCGTTTGTTAAACAGAGTGTCCTTTCCCCACTTTATGTTTTCATTTGCTTTGTTGAGGATCTATTGGCTGTATTTGGCTTTATTTCTGGGCTCTCTATTCTGAGTTTTCAAATATTTGGCTTTATTTGTGGGTTCTCTATTCTATTTCATTGGTCTATGTGCCTATTTTTATACAAGTACCATGCTGTTTTGGTAACTGTAGCCTTGTAGTATAGTTTAAAGTTGGGTAATGTAATGCTTCCAGATTTATTTTTATAATACTGATGCTATCCAGCCACAAGCATGGAGGGTGTTTTCATTTGTTTGTGTCATCTGTGATTTCTTTCAGAAGTATTTTGCTGTTTTCCTTGTAGAGATCTTTTTCCTCCTTGGTTGAGCATATTCTTAAGTATTTTATTTTTTTGTTTCAGTTGTTGTAGAAGGGGTCAAGTTCTTGATTTGCTTCTCAGCTTGGTAGTTGTTAGTATATATCAGTTTTACTAATTTGTGTACATTAATTTTGTATCCAGAAACTTTACTGAATTTATTTATCAGATCTATTGCCTTTTTGGATGAATCTTTAAGATTTTCTAGATATACAATCATATCACGAGTGAACAGTGACAGTTTGAATTTGGATGCCTTTTAAAAAAATTTCTCTTCTCTCACCACTCCTGTTCAATATAGTACTGGAAGTTCTAGCCAGAGCAATCAGGCAAGAAAAAGAAATAAAAGGTATTCAAATAGGAAAGGAGGAAATCAAATTGTCTCTATTTGCAGATGACATGATTGTATATCTAGAAGACCCCATCGTCTCAGCCCAAAATCTCCTGAAACTGATAAGCAACTTCAGCAAAGTC
>PVKP010031087.1:0-27293 GCA_004027715.1 Plecturocebus donacophilus
AGGCTGGGGAGGTCAGCTCCATCCAGGTGACAGAAGTGGGTGGCCCTCTTGCCTTAAAAGTAGTATTAATCATACATGAATTATTTTGATAGTAACTCAATTTTTAAAAGCAAGGAAGCAGGCTGGGCACAGCAGCTCATGCCTGTAATCCCAGCATTTTGGGAGGCCAAGGCAGGCAGATCACGAGGTCAGGAGATCAAGGCCATCCTGACTAACATGGTGAAACCCTGTCTCTACTAAAAATGCAAATATTAGCCAGGCGTAGTGGCACAATGACTGTAGTTCCAGCTACTTGGGAGGCTGAGGCAGGAGAACTGCTTAAACCCGGGAGGCGAAGATTGCAGTGAGCCAATATCGTGCCACTGCACTCCATCCTGGGCGACAGAGCAAGTCTCCGTCTAAAAAAAAAAAGGGAGCTACAGTAATCAAGGCAGTAGGGTAATGGCACAAGGACTGACAAACAGATCAATGGAACCTAACAGAGTCCAGAAATAGTTACATTACAGGGACAACTGGCTTCAATAAAGGTCCAAAGATAATTTGGTAGATTTCAACAAATGGTGATGTAACAACTGGATATATAGAAAAGATGATCTTCAAACTACACGTTGTACTCTATGCAAAAACAAACTGAAGTGAAACTATAAAACTTCTAGAAGAATTTTTATTCTAGACTTTTTTCAGACAGGTGAGGAGCTGTCACTAAAATAGAGTCCCTTATTTAGCACACATTTAATGAGCACCTATTATGTGTAGTGCTAAGGATACAGAGGTAAGGAAAGAAACTTCACCGTGAGAAAGGGCCAGCAAAGTGGTCCCTGTCTACATGGACCCTCCAATCCACTGGACAAGACTGACATAAATAATCACCAAAACCACTTTGGGAGGTTGAGGTGGGTAGATCACTTGAGGCCAGGGGGTCAAAACCACCCCGGCCAACATGGTGAAACGCCGTCTCTACTAAAAGTACAAAAGTCAGTCAGACGTGGTTTCTCAGATACCATACCAAAAGCACTTCATTACAAAAGAAATCAGACTGCATCAAAACGTAAGCTTCTGTTCTATGAAAGACACTGTTAGAGGAATAAAAAGGCAAGCACTAACTGGGAGAAAATATTTGCAAAGTATATATCTGATAATGGACCTGTTTCTAGAACTCCGAAAACTCAAAAGTAACAATCCAATCTTTTAAAAAAAGAGACACATGATTTGAACAGACACTACCAAGAAAGATGTGAAGACGACGAGCATAGGAAAAGACGCTTGACAACGCTGGTGATTAGAGAAGCACAAATTAAAACCACAATGACATAGGACTACATACTTACTAGAATGGCTAAAATTAAAAACCTGATCATGCCATGTGTTGGTAAGGGTGTGGAGCAACCGGAACTCCCTTCCACTGCTGGTGCCAATGTAAAATAGTACAACTATTTGGGAAAACAGCTTGGAAGTTCCTTACTAAAATATTTTACTTTGGGGGCTACACAGTAGCTGTTCATATTTATAGGGTACTCATGATATTTTGATACAAGAATATCGTATGTAATGATCAAATCTGGGTAACTGGGATAGTCATCCTCAAACATTCGAAAGTTTCTTAAAAAGCTAAAAAAAAATAAGCCTACCATATGATCCACAATTCCACTTCAAAGTATTTACCCAAGAGAAATAAAAGCGTATGGCCAAAGACTTGTGCATGAATGTAATCGCCCCAAATTGAAAACTACTCCACATATATTAACAGATGAATGAGCTATAACATATCCATACAAAGAAATACAACTCAGTAATAAAAAAGGATGCACTACTGATAAGGGCAACACTATGAATGAATCTAAATTAATGATGCTTCATGGAAGAAGCCATACATGGTTCTGCTTATGTAAAATAAGTAATTTCAAGTAAAGTAAAAGGCACACTAATCTTAATCTAGTGACAGAAAGCAGATCAGTCATTGCTTGGGGACAGAGGGAGTTACAGGGAGGGAGCAGGGACTGGAGGAAGCAATTACCAAGCTGCACTTGGAAACTCTTTTGGGGATAAAGGTAATGTTTATTCTTTTTTTTTTTTTTTTTTGAGATGGAGTTTTACTCTGTCACCAGGCTGGAGTGCAGTGGCACGATCTCGGCTCTCTGCAACCTCCACCTCCCGGGTTCAAATGATTCTCCTGCCTCAGCCTCCCAAGTAGCTGGAACTACAGATGCACACCACCATGCCTGGCTGACATTTTGTATTTTTAGTAGAGATGGGGTTTCACCATGTTGGCCAGAATGGTCTCCATCTCTTGACCCTGTGATCCGCCCACCTCGGCTTCCCAAAGTGCTGGGATTACAGGCGTGAGCCACCGTGCCCGGCCTATGTTTATTCTCTTAATTGCTATGGTGGTTTTATGGGTGTATACATATAGCAACATTTGTCATACTGCGTACTTTAAATATGCACAGCTTATTATTTATAAATTATACCACCGTTCCAAAAAAAAGTGAAATGGACTTAATAAACCTGGGTTTAAATATTGAGTACTTGCTAACTGTATAAAGTTGAAAAAAATCACTCTGTGTCTTGGTCTTAATATTTTTCATCTGAAACACTGGCTGGGCACGGTGGCTCACACTTATAATCCCAGCATTTCGGGAGGCCAAGGCAGGTGGATCACTTGAGCCCAGGAGTTCGAGACCAGCCTGGCCAACATGGCGAAACCCCATCTCTACAAAAAATGGAAAAATTAGCTGGCATGGTGACCCATACCTACAGTCCCAGCTACTCAGAAGGTTGAGGTGGGAGGCTCGCTTGAACCTGGGAGGTCAAGGCCGCAATGAGCTGTGACTGCACCACAGCACTCCAGCCTGCATGACACAGTAAGAAACTGTCTAAAAAAAAAAAATCTTTTTCCCCAAAGGGATAAAAAAATGTTTTAAATGAAATATTAATAACACTCAATATTAACAATCTAATTTAAAAAAAAGAGATATATGATTTGAACAGACACTACACAGAAAGATATTCCAGAAAGTGGCAGGAATCTATTGTCGTTATTGTCATGTTAATAGCTACATGACAATGTAACTATTGTAATAGTTTTGCCTCTTCACAATGATAGTGTCTGGCAAAGTAAGGAACACAGTAGGTCCTCAACAACACATCTCTTTCCATGCTTCGGCCATCTGGGTACACAGTCAGGAGGGTCACAGGAAGGTCTCATGTCTGCCTGGTGCTTTAAATTTCCACAAAGCTTTCTGTGTTCCTTCTCTCAGATCATCCTCACCACAACGGTGCGTGGGAAATGAGGCACATCTTACAGTGGTCCCACCTCAATGTATACTCATACCTTAGAGAGGCAAAGCTCATGTCTCAGGATCACACAGCAGTCTGTATCAGGGCCACGGCAAGTGGCCAGCTCTTGGCTGCCGGGCTGGGTTCTGATAGCAAGGAGACAAGCCCCTCTCACCCTCCAGCTCGCGAGCACATGACCCCCAGTCTGGCTTGGCAGTATTTTCGAAAAGTCATCTGGACCAGGCGCCTGCTTCTCTGGGCCATGCAATTCCCAAACTCACGACAGGGAGGGAGGGCATCCAATTCACGTCTTATGCATCAGCAACAGTTCCTCTTGGTTCCGAGTCTGGGCTGCCCAGAGTCCTGGCACTGTTCCTTCTTTTTCCCTCTGCCCCACTCAAACTATACAGCAATGCTTACCAAAATAATAAGAGGGAATTGGGAGTTTCAGCTGCTGGATTTAATATAGCTGATGTGTCCAGAACACACCCTCCCAAGCCTTATAGGGCACTGGGCCCATTAAGTAAATCCAATAAATAAGTCTTAATTCTGAGCTGATGTTACCGTAAATATGCGTGGTTGCAGAAAATGGTCTATTTATGACCCGCTCTTCTCCCTGGCCCAGCCCTTCCTCCTAGTCCAAGACCAGCAGCTGGCACTAGGAATACAGTCCCAGGAACCTGCCTTTGGGCCTCCTCCCCACTTATGACCGAGAGCTCTCCCACACCCAGTGGCTTCCTGATGAGAGACCCCCAAAAGTCTTTCTCTAGCAACTCCCTCAAGTTCCTTGACAGAAGGTTTTAATCCTTAAATATATTCTTCACTAGCAGAACAATTTCCTGCGGCAGAAAAGTAGGTTTCCTCCCACTGGCTTCAAGTGGGGCCCGTAAAATGTCCCAAAATGGTGGTGAGAGCCACAGCCAAGGATGTGGCCACGCCAGAGCCCAAAGCCGAGGTGAAGGTGAAGCGTGCCAGAGTGCACCCAAAGCAGAGAGGGTGGGGCCGGGGCCCACCTCAGGCCAAGTGCTACTCACATCCTCACTTCCACCGATCAGCCACTCAATCATCTGTGTGACAACACAGGGGCTGGGGGGAAGGTGAGACGCAGAGCACGTACGTTCCAGAAACATGCCAAGACCCATTCAGCACGAACTACACGCCAGGCACACCGCTGCTATGTGAGCACGCAGAGATGGCAATACCCCCAGGACCCTCGCCCAGCTCAGAGAACTTAGGAGGCTTGCCCAAGGTCATATAACTTGTAAAAGGCAAAGCCAGGATTCAAACCCAGACTAGGGCTGAAACATGGCGGGTAGGGGTAGGTAGCATGAACAGCGCTTCTTCTGTTACCCCATGCTGTATCACCATTAGGAAAAATGACCATACAGCCAGGCAGGGTGGCTCACGCCTATAATCCCAGCACTTTGGGAGGCTAAGGCGGGTGGCTCACTTGAGGTCAGGAGTTCGAGACCAGCCTGGCCAACATGGTGAAACCCTGTCTGTACTAAAAATACAAAAAGTAGCCGGGCATGGTGGCAGATGCCTGTAATCCCAGCTACTCAGGAGGCTGAGGCAGAATTGCTTTGAACCTGGGAGGTGGAGGTTGCGGTGAGCCGAGATTGTACCACTGCACTCCAGCCTGGGCGACAAGAGCGAGACTTCATCTCAAAAAAAAAAAAGAAAAAAAGAAAAAAGAAAATCGACCATTCATCAATCACCAAATAGTTACTAAGCACCTACCATATCACAAGCACTGTGCCAGTTACCTGGGCCGAAGAAGTGAACAGAGGAAATCTGTTAGCATGATCATATTTCAGTCGAAACCTATTTTATTTAATACACACACACATGCTCTTAATACTGAACTTTCCAGTCACTTTCAAACTTTCTTTTTCAACTTGCCTATGGAGTGGTAACAGTAACAACAGAGATGGAAATGACTACCGCTATGTGCCAGGTACTGTGCTGGCCACTTGATGACTAATTCACAGAGAGTGAATTAGCCACCCCTCTCTGCAGCCACACTTTTTGCTCTGTGGCTCTGCCACTCCTCCTACCACAGGTGGCATGTATTTTCTTGTCCCTTGACTTTGGGGGGACTATTGACTTGCATTGGCCAGCAGAATGTGAGAAGGGACAAACTGCCATTGTGTGTCCCCGCCTGTCTTCTTGTACCTCTGCCATCATCATGGGACCTCCCCCGCTCCCAACCCCCTCACCCTTAGGCTGCTACTGCCCCATAGGCTGGGCCCAGAAATGAAAACATGTGGAACAGACCTAAGCCAAATCTGTAGCAAGGAACCAAGCCCACGTGAGCCACAGAAGCATCAGTAAGCATAAACAATGGATTTAAGCTGCTGCGTTTTTAGAGTGCTTTGTTACACAACACTAGCTGACTGATGCACTGACTCCACCACCAGTTTTCCCAATAAACTTCCAAGCATCATTATCACCACAGACTGATTCAGAAACAGAGCACCTGAGAGGTTACCCAACTTTCCTAACCTTTCCCAGAGTTAATATAAAGTGAAGTCAGACAATGTGACTCAGCTTCTTTTCCCTAATTCTAAATGGGGTACATCCCTATGCCCAGATCTTGAATACAATACCAGGATAAGACTGCAGCATTTCAGATGGACAACCTACCTGGCAGTTTTGGGGTCAATTTGCATAAAATGTGAACTTATCCCAAATACTCATCTAATATTCATTTTTTAAAGTGACCCAAATCCTACATTAATAACTCAAAAACCAAATCACGGGCATGTATTTCATCTCAATTTATTCTGTATCTTTACATTTTCCTCCCTGACATCTGCTAAGTTTCAATGGAAGACAAAGGAGCTGTTTTAGATCCTGGGGTTGCCAATGAATGCCCTGAACTCACACTGGTACATATACACATGTTCCCAGAACATACATGCTGCAGTGGATACCCCCATCTGCCCTCCTAGTTTCATATCCTCCCCATCACTTTCCCTTTGACAGCAATCAAGCTACCCTACCATCCTGGTGTTCACTCACCTGCAATAATTTTTTTTTTTCAGACAGAGTTTTGCTCTTGTCACCTCGGCTGAAGTGCAATGGCCCTATCTCGGCTGAGTGTAACCTCCCCCACTTGCTGGGCTCAAGCAATTCTCCTGCCTCAGCCTCCCAAGTAGCTAGGATTATAGGTACCCACCACTGCGTCTGGCTAAATTTTTGTTTTTTTAGTGGAGACAGGGTTTCACCATGTTGGCCAAGCTGGTCTCGAACTCGTGACCTGTGATCTGCCCTCCTCAGCCTCCCAAAGTGTTGCAATTACAGGTGTGAGCCACTGCGCCCTGCCATAAAATCTTTATACTCTACTTAAAGTTTGCATTCTATGTGGGTTTTCTTTTTCATTTTTTTTTTTTTCTGGTTCAAAATAAAAGCAAGACTTGAATGACTTCAAGTTTGGGTGAGGTGCTCACTCCATCAGACCTTCTGGGAAGGCAGAAAAAAAATCTGCTTGTGGCTTGAAAGTTTCCTTGCATTGGTTCCATTTGGCCTTTGAACTATAAGCTCACCCTGAGAGCTTTCTTTCTGCTGCTCTTTAATATTCAAGTTTTAGAACATGCCTTTATTTCTTCCATGCAATGGACAGCCCCAGGATAATTGTTCAATTAAGGAACAAATAAGAAAGCCCTGAAAACACTGCCAAGAGGGGTGTTTGATTTGGGGGCTCACTCATTCCCTTTGGTACACATAGTCAAATCCAAAGCATCCTTTGTTCTGGGCAGAAATTCTTCAGAGAGTTATGGGCCTAGTCCCCTGGCTGTATGTGACAAACCACAGAAGCCTAATGTGCAGAGAACAAAGTGTGAGGCGACACTCTGGCTAACTCTGTCTGCCTGAAAAATCACTTTGGAGAATTGAGACAGCTGGCCCTTGAGGAACCTGGAGGGCATCTGGTCCAATCCCTTCATTGTGGGGTTGAGGAAACAGACTCTGGTGCACTGAGATCCTTGTTCAAGGTTACCCAGCAAATTACCGCAGCGGGAGAAGGAAGCCTCACAATTGCCTCTTTCCCTGCAACTAAGCTGGTGTTATCAAATCTTCTTGCCAATGACGTTTGTAAAACGTGAGAGTGTACTTTCCTGCTTTGGTAAGTTAAGAACAGCAAGACAATTTTTTCTTTGTTGTACAGACTCTTAAGTTGCCTGAAGGTCTTTATGATGACAAGTGTTTTTTTTTTTTTTTTAAAGGGACTGAGCAATTGTTGACTCTGGTTGAAAGACATATAATTTGATTATATTATTACTAGTAGTAAAAAATAGCCTATAATTGTAATATTCTGAAGCTTGAAATCAAACGGTTACAAACAAAAGGAACTCAGGCTGTAAACTAAATACACTACACCCCTGCGTTTTCAAAGGTTTTAAAACTGTTGTTATTTCAACTCCATTTTCAACATTAGCCTCTTCTTTTCATTTGGTGCCACAAAGAAGAAATCTAGTGAGGTTAAGTATGTGGTTGGCGAGGTTCTAGATAACTGAGGTCTCAGTGCACATTCTGCCACAGTGACCAAATGCCCTACCTCTAGCTGAGTTTCCTGAATGTTCTCAGTGAGTTCTGTAAGTGTGCTAAGCATGGGTTTTTTTTTTTGCTATTTTTGTTTGTTTTGAGATGGAGTCTCACTCTGTCGCCAGGCTTGCATACAGTGGCGCAATCTCAGCTCACTGTTACCTCTGCCTCCTGGGTCCAAGCAATTCTCCTGTCTCAGCCCCCAAGTTAGCTGGGACTACAGGTACGTGCCACCATGTCCAGCTAATTTTCGTATTTTTAGTAGAGACAGGGTTTCATCATGTTGACCGGGATGGTTTCCATCTCTTGACCTTGTGATCCGCCCACCTCGGCCTCCCAAAGTGTTGGGATTACAGGCGTGAGCCACCGCGCCTGGCCGCTAAGCATGTTTTTGAGTGTTCCAGTTTAGATTGGCACGTGAAGAGCTGAAAACAGGATTTCACAGCCAGCCCTTGATACCAGTCACTAAAACATTTCCACGAAGAACAACTCAGTTTTCATCTGAACTTATAAATGGACAGTATCAGGAGCTTCAGGTGTGAATATAGCCAGTCTGGGGGGAAACCAAATAAAATGCCAGGCAGCTGCTGGCCTCTTCTTCACTTCTCCCCATGATATTTAGTCCTCTCTTTCCCCCTGCTAGTTCTCTAGAGCAGCAGCTCAGGTCCATGACAAGTGCCCCAGGCAGACCCTTGAAGGAGGAAGCCGGGAAACACCTCGTCTTATCCTTGGGAGGGCTGGACTTGACTGGAAACACACAAAGATCCCCTAGACCTGGGGCCATCCCACCTCCCAAGGGCCATGGGTGGGCACAGAGTGTGTACTTTCTGGAAAAGAAGGTTGGCTACTGGAGAAACTTCACCTTGATGATACTCATCTGTAAAGCACACAGACACCGAGAACTTTTCAACATTGGGCTATGGATGTGGCAAGGCCCAGAGTTTCTCAGCGTTGGCATTACTGATGTTTTGGGCTAGATAATCTTTGTTAGGGGCTGGGGGGCTGTCTTGTGTAGTACAGGGTGTTAAACAGCAAGTCTGGCCTCCTCACACGAGATGTCGGTAAGGTAGCACTGCCACTTGCAGCTGTGACAACTGCAAAAGGAAAATCTCTAAACATTACCATATGTCCCCTGGGGGGCAAATCTGCTCTCTTCCCTCCCCTTGAGATCCCCCTAGGCTAAAGAAATGCTCTGGGATGAACAAGATGGGGGGAAACAGAAGCAATTTATACCTCAGAGCAAGTGTTTACCCAGCGCTTCTCAGTAACTCATTGGATAAAGGGATCCTGCAGGCTGAGTGTTATCGCTCCCATTTTACAGATGAAAAATTTACGATCCTGAGTGACTTGCCCAAAATCAGCCAGATCAGCAAGGAACAGTGCCTGGGCTTGAACCTCCATGTTACTCATCAAACTCAGTTCTCTACCACTACAAAGCACACTGGGTTTGAATCAGCGGAGATACTGTTTTGGCTCTGGTGAGGGACCCTCCCTTTCCCCATCCAAAGAAGATGGTAAAATAACTGAAGGAGGAGGAGGAGCATGTTTAGGGTTTTTCTGTTTAATAGCTTCAGTCTTCACAAACTTTTTTCTGCAAGCACCAAGTTGATGGGGATTGCTTTTTCTTGAGTGTCAGCAGGATCACAGAACCTTCAAGTCACAAATAAAAGATGATGCAAAGATCTGGGTTGGTCTGTGATTACTGGAAGAAAGGGAAAAGTTGCCAGGCTTCACAGAATTTTCTGGGTGGTCATTTCACTCTGCTGAAAATTAAGCCTGAAGATGCTTTATTTGTTTGGTTTTGGGTTTTTTTTTTTTTTTTTTTTTTGAGACGGAGGCACGCCCCGTCACCAGGCTGGAGTGCAGTGGCGCAATCTCAGCTCACTGCAACCTCCACCTCCCAGGTTCAAGCAATTCTCCTGCCTCAGCCTCCCAAGTAGCTGGGATTATAGACATCTGTCACCACACCTAGCTAATTTTTGTATTTTTAGTAGAGACAGGGTTTCACCAGGTTGGCTAGAACAGTCTCGATCTCCTGACCTCATGATCCGCCCGCCTTGGCCTCCCACAGTGCTAGGATTACAGGCATGAGCCACCATGCCCAACCACTTTGTTTTTTAAGAGATCACTCATGGACCCATTCAGCATACAGCCTTTGCCGATGTTCTGACAGGCTTAAGGCAACAGCAGACTTCACCTCAGTTCTCATTAAAATCCCTCATCCCCGAAGCTGACCTCCAACAATACAGGGAGCTTGAAATGGAGTCACAAAGCCAGGTGAGTTTAGACCCATCTTCTCATTCTGGGTGATCTGGGCATCTCGCTTGGCAGCGGGCCTGTTCATATAGCCAACACTTGGAGTCTCTTGTTTCCAAACTGATTTAGGAAATCAAATTAATTTGTAGTGTCAGTTTGAGGGAGAAGAAAATAAAATGCCCATAGGACAGAAAGGATTCCTTCATTCTATGACAACACGATGCTCCATTTGATGGAAACAAAAGTGAGTATTTAGGAAAAAACATATATCAGCCCCAAAACCCTAATTTTGTAAAAATAGAACAGAGGGGGCTGGGCGCGGTGGCTCACGCCTGTAATCCCAGCACTTTGGGAGGCCAAGGAGGAAGGATCATCTGAGGTCAAGAGCTCGAGACCAGCCTGGCCAACATGGAGAAACCCCATCTCTACTAAAAATACAAAAAAATTAGCCGGGCATGTGGCGGGTACCTGTAATCCCAGCTACTGGGGGTGGCTGAGGCAGGAGAATCGCTTGAACCCAGCAGGCAGTTTGCAGTGAGCTGAGATCAAGAACAGACAGGCTATGCGCACAATGGCTCACACTTGTAATCCCAGCACTTTGGGAGGCCGAGTCACGCAATCATGAGATCAGGACATCGAGACCATCCTGGCTAAAATGGTGAAACCCTGTCTCTACTAGAAATACAAAAAGTTAGCTAGGCATGGTGGCATGTGCCTGTAGTCCCAGCTACTTGGGAAGCTAAGGCGGGAGAATTGGTTGAACCCAAGAGGCAGAGGGTACAGTGAGCCGAGATCACACCACTGAACTCCAGCCTGGAAGACAGAGTGAGATGCTGTCTCCAAAAAAAAAAAAAAAAAAAAAAACAGAGGATACTAGAGGCTGAAAGAGTAGAGAGAATAGAGGAATGGGGAGAGATTTGTTAAAGGACTCAAAATTACAGCTATATAGGAGAAATAAGTTCTAGTGTCCTACACCAATGTAGGATGATTATACTTAACAATCATATATTATATCAAATACCTAGCAATCATATATTACAATATTATCACATAGTTTACAATTACTATGTAAATTATATATGTATATTACATAGTAATTATAAACTGTAATGATTGTTAGATAGTAACATATCATACAAGTAATCAAATAATGCAATTACATAGTTTACAATTATTGTGTGGACTGTTACTAGGTAATGTTTCTATGTAACAATCATATATTACATGGTTTGAAACAGAAGGATACTGAATGCTTCCAACACAAAGAAATGATCAATGCTTGATATGATGGATATGCTAATTAACCTGATGTGATCACCATAATGATATTAATATGTATCAAAACATCACTATGTACCCCATGAATATGGACAGTTATTTGTCAATTTAAAAAAATTGGCCAGGTTGGTGGCTCATGCCTGCAATTCTAGGACTTTGGGAGGCCAAGGCAGGCAGATCATGAGGTCAGGAAATCGAGACCATCCTGGCCGACATGGTGAAACCCTGTCTCTATTAAAATACAAAAAATTAGCCAGGCACAGTGGCGCACACCTGTAGTCCCAGCTACTTGGGAGGCTGAGGCAGGGGAATCGCTTGGAAGGCAGAGGTTGCAGTGAGCCGAGATTGCACCACTCCACTCCAGCCTGGCAAGAGAGCAAGATGTCGTCTTAAAATAAATAAATAATAAATAATCAAATATTTTTTTAAAACTCTTAACTTTGGAGGGAAAGGTAAAAATGGAAATTGGGGAGAAAGAGCTGTTGGAGACTGTGAGATAATGGTCTCATCTTAGATCCTCTTCTCCAAAGAACAGAAAACAGGCTTTAAGGTGGAACTGAAACACAGACCTGGGCCTTCCACTGATAAATGAATGTCTTAAGACTGAAAATAAGGCCAGGCATGGTGGCTCAGGCCTATAATCCCAGCACTTTGGGAGGCCGGGGTGGGCAGATCACCTGAAGTTAGGAATTCAAGACCAACCTGGCCAACATGGTGAAACCCAGTCTCTACTAAAATTACAAAAAATTAGCCAGGCATGGTGGCGCACACCTGTAATCCCAGCTACTGGGGAAGCTGAGGCATGAGAATCACTTGAACCTGGGAGACTGTGCCACTGCACCCTAGCCTGGGTGACAGAGCAAGACTCCATCTCAAAAAAAAAAAACAAAAAAAAAAACGAAAGACTGAGAAATAGCTTTGTTCTCTTAAAAAAAAAAAAGCAGGACATGGAAAAGTCCCCTCCCCTGACAACTGCAATCTCTCATGTCTTATCTGCCGACAAACCTCACCATTAGTTCAACTTCACAAAACAAACAATTCTTATTACAGGACTCTTAGTCATTCTGTTTTTCACTTTCTTCCACAGAGCAGAAGCCATTAGGTCTGGGTATCCTTTCTCTGCCCTCTTTTCCCAGACCTGGTTCCCAGCCTCCCGCCTCCTGCAGTCAGGTCTGCCTGAATTGGAGCACCATGAATCACTTCCCGTGGGCAGACTGCACGCTTGGGGGTGGGCTTTTCTTTCTTGTCTTTTTTTTTTTTTTTTCCTGGAAAAGATTCTCACAGACTTTTGGGGTAAAACAAGTGGAACTAGGCAACGACGATGATAGCTGGCGGCCTTATTCTATCAAAACAAATCTTAAAGTTTCCAAAGACTTAGAGAAAATGTCAGGCAGGCATTCCCAACTGGGAGCGGCGGATGGGGAGAGGTGAAGAGGGCAAATGAGGAGGTTCTGGGTTAATGGCACAGTTCTGACTTAATTATGAGTCACTGGCCAGAGAGATAAAGCAATGTCACAAGTGCTATAGAACATGCAACAGGGTCAACCAGCCAACTCAGTGACATTCACACGGAGAGGCGGTGCCTCGGGACAAGCGTTCACTCCAGTGATTTTACAACAATTCCTAGCAACTGTCGCAGGGCATGGTTGAGAAAGGAACGTTCCCCTTCTCAGTCTTGCTACCTTTACAACTCAGTCCCTATTTTAAAAAAAAAAAGCCCCAAAGCCTTTGGGATTTGCAAACCTTTCAGTTCAGCCACTGTTGGGTATGGATGGGGGGCTGGAAGTAAAGGAAGGGTGGGAAACTGACCATGTTTCTGGAAAAAGTTAGTTTCAGGACCATGGAGTTAAAGAGGTACCTTTACATGCAAAAAGTGCAGCCTTTGCATGACACCAATCGCTGTTCCATACACACTCTGTGCTTTCTGAGCCAAAGCTTTACAAGCTTATATAGCAGTTTCCATCCCAAATGGTAACAAAGAATGGGTGTCCCTCATATTCTGGCATCTGTACCCTGAGGACAGTTAAGTGGCCAATTAGCATTCTTTTCTATCTAAGGATACAGACTTCCTATTATACTTTAACAAAAGGTTCTGGTTCATTGGGGCAATTCACCTAAGACAGCAAAGAACCCCCATGGGCAGGAAGATAGGAATTCCGAACAAGCAAGATGGGAGGACTTGAGATAAGCCAGGCCCCCACTTACAATGTTAGGGTGGCAATAGCCCTCCTGGATTCAGCCAGCCTCTGCAACTAAGTGGCTCTTGTCTTCTGAAAGCTGCATCCTTAAAACAGCTCCAGTCACGAACAAGGAAAGGCTTCCAGGTGAGGCACCCTCCCTTGGGTCCTGGATACTTTCAACTCTCCCGGTTATCAGCCCACCCAGTCCCAGCTGAGATTCAGAGCGCCTGCCCACCCACCACCTCACCTCCACTTCCTAGACAGCAGACGGGTGTTACCAGACCTTATTTACAGGTATGGAAACTCAAAATGCTGAACAGGCCCAAGTAGTGGAGGCAAATGTTGCAGCCACAGCATTGGAAAGTGGAGCCCCTGCACTCTTGGCCAGCAGCATACTGAGCTGAGGTGCAGGTGGGGACACAGCCCTCTGAGGTCCAATGATCTTCCAGCTCAAACAGTAAACCACTCTGTGGCGTTCTGCTAAGAATGACCTCTCTCCATCTTCCCCTTCTCAAACTCTTACGGTCCACAGTCCCCACTGTCCCGCACTCTTCAGACTCATCATTATTTGGCACCAAAGGCCTGCTATGATGAGGTGACTTCTGTGTGTTTCTGAATTCCCTTCCCAACTGTGCTAGGGACTCCTCGAGGGGAAGGAGACTCAACTTAACTTTGCATCCTAGATGGAGCAAGCATGGGGCTTGCAGGACACATGTGCTCAGAAAATAGCTAATGGTAATGGAATTAACTGATAATGTGCATCAGCAACCGGTAAGCTTCACAGTACTTTTCAGAAGACGTAGGAAACAAGCAAACATCTCAGGCTGCCCACCAGCCTTATGAACCCAACCAAGAAGTCAAGCCTCATGGCAAAGAAATCCACAGACACACATTACTGCCATGGGCCAGATACCAGAAATGTTCTTTAAGCAATCAGCTGGTTTTGAGAGGTGCAATTAAAAACAGCAGGAGAATGACAGCCACAGGTGCCAGTTAGGCAAATGCAACCAGTGGGTAAGTGCAGGAAGCTACAATGTTTTCAAATGAGGAAGCGCTGCCCACTTGCCATACCAGGGAGACAAGAGTCATCTGTGGCTAAGGTTATAGGCAGCCATTAAATAGAGCAATCTGCAGTAAATTTGCTCAACAAATATTTGTTAACTGGAGATTTTATCAGTATTGGATTTAATAGAGGAGAAAGTGACTGCTGCGCATGGTGGCTCACGCCTGTAATCCCAGCACTTTGGGAGGCTGAGGCAGGCAGATCACCTAAGGTCAGGAGTTCAAGACCAGCCTGGCCAACATGGTGAAACCCTGTCTCTACCAAAAATACAAAAATTAGCTGGGCATGGTGGTGGGTGCCTGTAATCCCAGCTACTTGGGAGGCAGAGGCAGGAGAATTGCTTGAACCTGGGAGGCGGAGGTTGCAGTGAGCCAAGATCACATCACTGCACTCCAGCCTGGGTGACAAGAGTAAAACTCCGTTTGAAAAAAAAAAAAAAAGAGGAGAAAGCATACAGATATGTGGGGCCACCCTGGGGAGTGGACTGGAGCCTGGTCGCTCATTAGATGACAGGGGTGAGTGTGGTCCTCCCTCTGGCTGTGCTACTGACTAACAGGGGAGTCTTTAGGTATGGATTATCCCATTTAAAAAATGATGGGTTCAACGGATCTCTAGTGTCTCCTCACCTTCTAGCACCTTTTAGCATTCCAAATACCTGGGAAAAACACTAACTTGCAGGGGAAAGTGGCTTAAAGATGTTCTGTGTCTACACTTCTCATACCTTCGATACCTTTAGGCACCTAAGGCCTTGGAGAAAGCCTGAATCATCAATAGCAGCTGAGGAAATAAGTAATCAGGAATGTGGACTACCAACAAAAACTCCTCTTCTCTACTGTACAAGGAGCAACCAAAAGAAAGGATGAGGGAGAAAACTTCTGAACATCGACTCTTTCTGCAGGTTAGAAGCAAACACAAAAACCAAAGCAGCCCCAAACCCGATGCCAGCATCAACTCAACAGTGGCAGTCGTGGCTGTCATGTGGGATATAAAGGAATTAAATTGATTTCAAACAACTTCCCAAGAGAGGAGTTTGCTTTAAACCAGAAAGTTGAGGGAGGCTGCAGAATTACTGACCTCAAAAGTCAGAGGTCATGAAATGAGTGAGACAGGTAGACGGATTATAGATGTGCTCTCATCTGTGGCTGGTAGAACTGGACCTGGGGTAGGGGCAGCGGGAGGGTGATATGCAAATGTTCTTTTGCAGTATATTCCGGCCTCAGAACCACAGGACTTCGGAGCTGGTGGCGGGTATTTCACCATTACTCCCATCCCCTCCCTGAACACATGAGGAAATGGGCCTGAGGAGATGGTATTTACTCAGGGATCCTTCTAAGTGAGCTCCTGTGTTGTTCATTCGTTCATTCTCTCTCCTTTTTTTGAAATGGAGTTTTGCTCTTATTGCCCAGGCTGGAATACAATGGCTCACTGCAACCTCTGCCTCCCGGGTTTAAGTGATTCTCCTGCCTCAGCCTCCCAAGTAGCTTGCATTAGAGGTGCCCGCTACCATATCCAGCTAAGTTTTTGTATTTTTGGTAGAGATGGGGTTTCACCATGTTGGCCAGGCTGGTCTAGAACTCCTGACCTCAGGTGATCCACCCGCCTCGGCCTCCCAAAGTGCTGGGATTACAGGCGTGAGCCACCACACCCGGCCCTGTGTTGTTTTTTCTACTCCAGGAATCCACGATCCCAAAACTATGGCCCCAAATGGAAAATTCAGCTGTCGGTGTAACTGAACAAAGAAGCTAACACCACAACAAAGGGAGGAGCTTCCGTCAAGAGCAGAAGAGTGGTTTCTGGGGAAGAGCAGCTGCAACTGGCATCTCCCACTGTACACACACCCAGCTGTCGGGCCACGCTCCACTGTAGCCTGTCTTTCAAGTCAGCCCGGCTGTCAAGCCTGGGCCCATCTCCCCGGCTCTGTAAACAGTTCTGGCTCTCTCTGTCTGTCTCTCTTCCCTCCTCCACTCTCAGAACTCCACACACCACTGGGGCCTAGATTGTTTGGTAACAATGGAGGGAACATTAAACAAGAGTTGACAACGGGAAGTGAATCACTGAATTCTCAAACAGGCTCCGAGGAAGGAGCAAAGAAGGGTAGGAGGGGCCCCTGGCAGGGCCTGACGGGGTGCAGGGGAATCTTTGGAGGCTGCTCTCTTCTCACCCCACCGAAGGACACCCTTCCAACTCCGCCTAGCTGTGACCAGGTAGCAGCTTCATATGTCAGGCCCCATCTAGCTCCCGAATCACACCCCGCTACTTCCAAGTTTCCCTGGTGTCCTCTGCTCCTTGGATTGAGGAAGAGGGAGAGATGGAGAAAAAGCCTTCTCTAAACATTGACCCAACTTTGTCCCCATATTCCTTAAAAAGTCTGAACCTGGGTGGGGCACAGTGGCTCACTCCTATCATCCCAGCACTTTGGGAGGCCAAGGCGGGTGGAGGATCACCTGAGGTCAGGAGTTTGAGACCATCCTGACCAACATGTAGAAAATACAAAAATATAAAAAATTAGCTGGGTGTGCTAGCACATGCCTGTAATCCCAGCTGCTCAGGAAGCTGAGGCAGGAGAATCGATTGAACCTGGGATGTGGACATTGTGGTGAGCCGAGATCGCACCATTGCACTCCAGCCTGGGCAACGGGAGTGAAACTTCGTCTCCAAAAAAAAAAAAATCTGTACCTAAAAAGGTGACTACTAGCTCTTCTAACAGAGGGAACATGCTCATTCTTCTCTCCCTGATCAGAGCATCAACTACTTAAATGGAGATGTTCTCAAAGGAAAATATAAAACACAGGGCACAATGTCTCTGTATGACCTGAGATTCCATCTAAGTGTCTGAGAAGTCCCTCCCCACTCTCCACCCCCAAAAACACATCCTTAAGTCTGCACTGATGCCCACTCAACCCTGTGCCATGGGACAGCCCCTCCAGCCTCCACACTACCCGCTCCAGGCTGCACCTCCACGGACAGCTGCCCTGCCCACGTGCCCTGGGCCTATCACCTTCAAAGTCTGGTTTCTGCCAGGCTGTCACGTTTTATTCAAATGATGTGTAGGCATACTCCCTGCTGCTCCAAAGAGCACTTGATTACCCAGTCTGTATATATTACAGGCCTACTATGTGCAAGGCACTTGGTGAGTACCTCTGTCTTAACTTCCTTTTCAAGAGATCCAAGATTAATGGGTCAACCTAGGAAACATTTAAGATTCTATGTGCAAGAAGAACAGGGCTGGGGCACCCCCTGATATATGTAAATGTGCCCTAAGTTTTGCTTTATAGGCTGTCTTTTCACAACTAGTTTTCCCTCCTCTACTTCACCCTCATTAAGGAGGTAACACTGACCAGTTGCTTCCTAGAAGCAAGTTTTATGGTAAGCACTTTAGTGCTTCCATATTTAAATACTTTACTTACCATATTTAAATACTTTAATCCTGTAGGACAGGGCCTTATCTTCCAAAAGAAGACAGTGAAGCTCAGAGAGGTTAGGAGTATTTCACAAGGTCACCCAGCAGGCAGGGAAGCAGAGCTGAACTCTGAACTCTGAACATAAAAGCCCAGCTTCTTCCCACTGTGTCAAGCTGTTGTTCTGCACGCCCTAGCTGCCCTGCAGAGGGACACGGTGGAAATAGCAAGAGACTAGAAATTGGAACCTGGATTTGAAATCTGGCTCCTCTCCTTACCACCTGGGCCACCTCAGGCCAAGTGCCCCATCTCAGGGGGCCAATTTCCTCACTGGTATAAAGGGGCCATGTGGGAAGACGGTCAAATGGTTCATGTATAGATTGCATGTGAAGGCCCTTCATAAACTGAGAAGTGCTACCCTGACATACAGTGTCACCTATCACCTTTCATTCACGAACCAGAAAATCCTGTCCAATAATGTCGAAATTCCACTCCTGCATTTTTTTTTCTTTTTTTGAGACGGAGTTTCGCTCTTGTTGCCCAGGCTGGAGTGCAATGGTGTGATCTCAGCTCACCGTAATCAAGTGATTATCCTGCCTCACTCAGCCTCCCGAGTAGGTGGGATTACAGACACCCACCACCACACCCGACTGATTTTGTATTTTTGGTAGAGATGGGGTTTCTCCATGTTGGTCAGGCTGGTCTCGAATGCCTGACCTTGTGATTTGTCTACCTCAGCCTCTCAAAGTGCTGGAATTAGAGGTGTGAGCCACCATGCCCGGCCCCCACTCCTGAATTTTAGTATTATTCCTAGAACAAGCTGGTGCAAGGTCAGGAGACTAAGATGTGAGAACATTCTAGAAACATCATCTGGGAGAATTATTTTGTCTTTCTTTCTTTCTTTTTTTTTTTTTAATGGCACAGCATGCTTGAATGCAGGATGAGAGATTAACAATCTCTTTCCCAGGCCTATCAAATTTTGCGAAGCCTTCTTGAAATTCCCATCCTCGACGATTATGAATATGAAGGTCTAAAGTAGTGTCTGAGTTTCCCAAGTCCCAGCTCTGCTACGAGTGCCTATTTCTGAGTCACTCCTGCTTGCTGAACCTCAGCTTGCTCATCTATAAAATGGGCAGACTGGATCAGATATTTCCAAGGTCTCTTTTCTGACAGTCTTTGACTATTAATCAGAGGCTAATTGGTTTTTCTTACACACAGTAAGACGACTTATAAGAGGAGAACTTGACTGAACCATGGACAAGGAAAAGGGGGTACATTTCCAACTCCCCAGCAACACACTCCACTCCGGCTCTCCTGCTGGGGAAGAAATTCCCATGGCAAACCCTGCCCCCACAACCTCCCTGTGCGCATGGCTTTGTGAGGATGAGGGACTCCATGAGGCTGACTTCCCGCCTGCACTCCTGACCCCATCACGCAATCCTCCGAGCAGGAATCAGAGAACCACAGCAACCACAGCTCTGAGATTCCAGACCCATGCCTGGCTGTGAAAGACCAAGGGCATGGAAGGCATATCTGATATCTGCTGTGACACTGTGCAAAATTGGAAACTTGCACCAGGCCATAAGCCTGTGGAAAGCAAGACCTCAATGTTTTTGCAAAGACAGCATAACAGCTGTCTTTGTGTCTAAAAACACGGCAGCTCTATCCCATGTAGGATGTGGTGCACTAGTGAACTACTGATAGACCCTCCTGAACACATCAACCACTGGCCAGGATAGGAACCCCTTCTGTGCCCTATAAGCACCATCAAGCCTGGCACTAGCAAACACAGCAGATACTAAATATTATACTCACTGATTTAACTCAATTATACAAATATTAAGGCCAAATGAATTACAAACAAATTTCTTTTAAAGCACATTTTCAAAAATAAACTACTACTTCAGGAGAAACTTTTAAAATGAAAATAATCCCTGAAGAGTAACACCCCTCCCTTAATATCCATACAATGAAATATTATCCAGCCATAAAAAGTCATTACGAAACATGCAAAAACATGGATGAATCTGAAAATGACTATGCTGTGTAAAAACAATCAGACAAAAGTAATACATAGAGTAGGATTCCATTTATATAAAATTTTAGGAAATGCAAACTAATGAATAATAACAAAGATCAGTGGATGTCTGGGGATGCGGGCAGCGGGCAAACGGGACGGTGAAATTGAGGAGAGGTAAAAGGAAAGTTTTAGGAGTGATGGACATGTTCACTGTCTTCATTGTGGTGATAGTTTCATGGGCGTATATGCATATCAAACTCCTCAAATTGTACACCTGAACTATGTGCCATTTATTTCCTATCAATTATACCTCAATACAAATGTTAAAAAAAAAAAAAAAAAAAAAAAAAAGGACAGGCGCCATGGCTCACATCTATAATCCCAACACTTTGGGAGGCTGAGGCAGGCAGATCACGAGGTCAGGAGTTCGAGACCAGTCTAGCCGACATAGTGAAACCCCATCTCTACTAAAAATACAAAAAATCAGCTGGGGTGGTGGTGTGCACCTGTAATCCCAGCTACTTGGGAAGCTGAGGCAGGAGAATCATGTGAACCCGGGAGGCGGAGGTTGCAGTGAGCCAAAATCATGCCACTGCACTCCAGCCTAGGTGACAGCGTGAGACTCTGTCTCAAAAAAACAAAAGGCATGGTAGCTCACGCCTATAATCCCAGCACTTTGGGAGGTCGAGGGGTTCGGATCACTTGAGGCCAGGAAGGAGTTCAACACCAGCCTGGCCAACATGGTAAAACCTCGTCTCTACTAAAAAGACAAAAATGAGCCAGACATGGTGGTGCCTGCCTGTAGTCCCAGCTACTCAGGAGGCTGAGGCATGAGAATCACTTGAACCTGGAAGGCGGTTCCAGGTTCTAGTGAGGTCCCAGTGAGCTGAGATCAGGCCAGTATACTCCATCCTGGGCTACAGAGTGAGACTCTGCCACAAAACAAACAACTCAAATTCTGATGGAAACGGGGATTTAAAAATGTAACAAAGTAAGCAGAAGCCTAGACATATTTTGCTCCAATAGACTGTGTCAAAGGCGTCCACTTTTGCTCATTGTATGACAAACTCTAAATACTGAAACATTAATGAGCTGCCTTAATAAAATGTTCTAATACAGTGTGGCAAATATGTACACTAAAGAGTTCACTGAAAAGGTAGTTATGGCATATCTGTCACTTTGGTATCTCAGCTATTTAGTTCTTTGTGCAAAAAATCATACAGATCCATTACTGGATGACTTGAAAAGTCCCATTCTGGCTGATGTGCTCATATCAATGAAAAGCCTCGGCAGGCAAAGCATCCCAAGGTGGGTCACCACATTTCAAGCTGGCATTAGAGAATCACTGGGCTGGTGCACAGAGAACTGGCTCTCCAGCAAGGACGTCTGGCCTGGCTGGGAATGATTCATTGAGCAAAAGGATATGCCAGAGAAAATGAAGAGGATGTTCCAACCCAGGAGTGAGCCGATGGGTATGCAGACGCTGGAGTCGTCTCTGGTGCATGGGTGCACACCCCTGTATTCCAGCTCTACATGGGGTACCCACCAGATGCTCTACAGGGCCCTTTTCCCAAACATCACAAGCCTACTTCGTCAGCACTTTCCTCCTTGAAATGTTAAGATCACTGTAGCTCCACTGTTATTTAGCACAGTGGTTTTTGAATGTCTTAAGATGCCAGCAGCCTTGGCAGTTACCAGGCCTCTGGATGCCTCTAGTCTAGCCTGTCATTCCAAAACAAACCAGATGTCCATTCTCTGTCTATCCAGAAGCCTGAGAATTGGGGGTGGGGTACAGATCAGGGGACATCTTGGGAAACCTCTTATCTAGGACACTGAGCAGAAAAAAGCACTTAACACACTTAAGACTGACCCTAGAGGAGAAACAAAGGTGGAAGAAGCAGTAACAAGGTGAAAAATAGAGTTTCACCATTCCTGAAGGACAGGCTTTCCAACCCTGTGGTGATTTGTCCTCGGAAGTTCTGCAGAAAGACCTCGTTTATTACCAACAAAGCCCCGGGGTCGAGTGTTTTCTAGTACAATTCCACGCTAACCGTGGAGGCTCGGTAAATGTTCACAGATGGTGATGAATTCCTACTTCTATCCAAGTGTACGGGAAAAAAGAAACCCTAGCTATTAAACATTTGAACACTGACAGTCCTAGAAACAATGGGGCGGGCGGGGGGGAGACACTCAAAAGAATGACTATACCAAAGGAAATAAAAATCTAACAGTTTAGGAAAGAGGGTGAAAGAGCAGTGGATGACAGAGGAGCTGGTCCAGGCCCCAGCTCCGCGCTGCCTAGCTATGTGGCCTTGAGCAAATTACTCAAGCTCTCTGTGCCTTTGTGGACTGAACAAGCCTGTGAGGTCGGTGTGATTTACCCTAATTTAAAATTCTGAGAGGAGAACGGAAGACACAAATGACACCTCACAGTGTCATAGAAGCGATTCCCCCATACCACCTCACCTCATCCCCAGGCAAAATGAGTCTGCCTCAATTTAGAGTTTATTTTTTTCTGGGGCACTTGACCCCAGCTCAAATTCAGCTGCCAGAGGTAAGCCATGAACCAGAGTAGGTTTAAGACTCAGGAGGTCGAATGGGTGTGCAAGGGAGCCACCTCCAGGTATCAGACTTCCCAGGTAATGAAAAGCAGCTTACAGGTCATCTAGTCCAACAACCACAGGATACAGAGCTCTGTTAGAAAGTTCTGCCATGTTTGGAGCTGAATGCAATCTGTTCTGTGCTTTTTGCCTCCTGGTCCTGGTATAGCCTTCAGGGACTTTGCCAGACTAGGGTCCCTGGCTGGGCTCTCTCTGCTCTAGCTTCCAAATCCCCAGGGCTTTCCTCTGATGAAGACTGTCTCATCCTGGGCACTACTGCTGGGTTAAGCTGAGAGACAATGAACTTTGCAGGGTCTGAGAATCGAACCCAGGCCTTTCCCCCACAATCCCCCACTTGACGTTCCTCCCACTGCATCCACCTTGGCTACAATCTCAGGGAGAAGCATGGAACCATGACCGTGCGGGGCAGAAAGAGTCCACGGCATGAGGAAGACACAGCTCATCCCAAAATGTTGACTAGAAAACAGGGCACAACACAGATAGTGCTTTGAACGTAACAGGTGCTCAATAAATATTTATCGTGCAAATAAATGATCAATGGAAGCCAGATCAAGCTCCTCTTTCCACTTCCCCACCTCACTTGTGGTCAGCCCAGGCAACTTCCTTAAGAAACTTCCCGTGGCCGGAGCTGGGAGACCCAGAAAACAGCCGTCAATTAATCGGTCTGGGCTGGAGGTCAAAAACAGACAGCTGTCCACTGCCCACAGATGTTGTGCTTGGCCTGCATAGCGTTTTTAACATTTTTAAATGGTTGCCAACTTTTCAAAGCCGGAGATTTTGCATGTAAATCTCGATTTTTGGCTTCTCTTGAAACAACTCGGAAGATCTGGCAACACGTTGAAGTTGTCTGATGCTGAGTCGCCAATGCCCCCTTTAGACCACAAATGAACCCCGAGTGCTGCTCTCTTTCCTTACACCAGGCCCTATTTCCCGCACTCTGACTGTCCCTGTGAACACCTCAGCTTGCAACCCTAGCCTAAGCTTCCAAAGGGGAAGGCTTCACTCCTTCCAAATCAAAACAGAACTCGAAGAGACTGGAGCCTGAGCTTTGGAGCATAACCACAAACCCCCGTTTGTTCAGGACAGCTGGGTTCACATGTGTTGACCTGATGTCATTATTAATGGTGTTCCCTTTCACTCTCACTGTCCCATCAGGCTGCCTTGAGCCTCTGCCAGCTCTAGACCCACCTGTCATATCAAGGATTCTGTACCCAGAGCCCTCAGAAGGTCATTTGCTCTCTGCATAGTTTCTCAGCCTGGAGATTTCAAACTTCCTCCTGGCAGAGTTTATTCTGCAGCATGCTGCTTAGGTAGGCAGAAGTAAAGAGAGAACAGTAGAATAAAGAGAAGTGAGAAAAAAGGAGAGAGTTAGAGAAGTCTCTATTCACCTGTACCTCCTGGGTACCATTTCTCTTGCCTGAAACCAAAGTGAGAACTAAGCTATCATCACTCCATTTTCAGTGGGGACTAGGAAAGAAGAGAGAAGGGAGGCTTTCATGGTGAGACAAGACACTCATCAATCTGTACTTCGTCTCTTCCAGAATCCCCTACCCTGTTGAATCAAATGTGTTCACTTACCAACCACAGCTTCCATCAAACACATTCACTTCTCTTTCTTTCTTTCTTTCTTTTTTGAGACGGAGTTTCACACCTGCTGCCCAGGCTAGAGTGCAATGGCACCATCTCAGCTCATTGCAACTTCTGCCTCTCAGATTCAAGTAATGCTCCTGCCTCAGCCTCCCAAGTAGCTGGGATTACAGGTGTGTGCCACCACTCCCAGCTAATTTTTTTTTTTTTTTTTTAATAGAGGCGGGGTTTCACTATGTTGGTCAGGCTAGTCTCAAACTCCTTCCCTCGAGTAATCCACCCGCCTCGGCTTCCCAAAGTGCTGGGATTATAGGCATGAGCCACTGCGCCCAGCCTAAACACCTTCACTTTTCTTTTTCTTTTTTTTTTTTTTAGACAGTCTTTGCTCTGTCGCCCAGGTGAAAGTGCAGTGGTGCGATCTTGGCTCACTGCAACCTCTGCCTCTGGGGTTCAAGCAATTCTTCTGCCTCAGTCTCCCGAGTAGCTGGGACTACAAGCTTCTGCCACCACGCCCGGCTACTTTTTGCATTTAAATAGAGACTGGGTTTCACCATGTTGGCCAGGCTGGTCTCGAACTCCTGACCTCGTGATTCACCTGCCTCAGCCTCCCAAAGTGCTGAGATTATAGGCGTGAGCCACCACACCCAACCTAAACACATTCACAGCTTCCACCCATGCCTCCTTCATCCCCGGTGACAGCAGATATGCCAACCTGACTGAAGTTATTCAGAGCGAAAATCATAATAATCTAGAGTACCCAACATTTTTTATCAGTTAACAATTTCCAGGGCCTTTGTACATAGCCGGCATCGTACCTGGCTTTGGAGGGGATGCTTGTAGAAGGCATTGGCATGGAAAGAAAAGCAGGTGATGCAAGCCGCTTTCCATAGCAAAACCTAGTACCTAGCCAGGACCCACCAGGGCTGCTACAGCCTTAAGTACACGTGAATTCCAGCCACGGTCACTAGGGAAGTTTTCTTTTTAACCTTAAAATCAAAGTATTCCCTTCCCAAACTTTAAAGGGTTAAAGGCTAGGGAAGAAATGATTTCACTGAGGGAGGGGCGCAGAAGGCTCCCCTCCCCCTAATAAAAATTCTGGCAAGAACAGACAAAGTGGGGAAAAGCAAGCCAGGAAACACAATGCTGCCGTCTTGACATTTTATAGGAAAACCTGACGTAACGAGATATCACAGGACATCTGAGGTTTATTTTTTTCCCCCTAATGTGAGCAGAGAGAAGAAATCTGGTTCTTAAAATCCTCAAGATCCATGTAAACTTCAATCTCTAACCCCCTTCTTTTCCACAGCGAGCACAGCACACAATAGTCGCCACCAGCCGGAATCTGTTTTTAAGTTCCCTTTGGTAGCTGCCTCAGATACGCCCAAGCCCGTTTTATTGGGCAGCGGAGAGCTAATATAAGGCACAGTCTGTGTCTAAACGCATTTCCAACACTTCAGTCTCTCAAAGGTAATTTTGCAAATAGGCACAGTGAAGGGCTTTTGCTTTGAAGCAGGCTGGGAATCGGCTACAGTTGCTTAAACACTGATCAAATTCCACTAAAAGGGTAAAGAGAAAGCATATTCAAAGAAATTATATTTTGCATCTTCCCTAATCAAGTCAACCAACTGCTCTGGAGGGTTAATGGGATGGGGTTTTCACATCCTGCAGGGAGGGGAGGGGGTGAAGGGTATTTATACATTCTCAGCTGGACTCTTTGGTTAGAGCTGCTGTTATTGATCTAGACAGACATAAATTATGATGCCTGCCATGGCTTGTATATACAAATAGCCATGTGAAAACAGTCACAGGTCTAATTGAAGGAGACAGTAAGAAATCAAAGGAAGAAAGAAAAAAGGAACAAAACGCCCAGACCCACAGAGCAGCATTCCAGCTGCCCAGAGAGGCTGAGCAGGCGCTTCCCCTTTAAGAGGAGATGGATGGTTACCTACACAGATGAATTCAGTTCCCCTGGGTTCAACTGTCCTAGGGAACTGCTCAGTACAGTGATGATTAGAAAGGAACAAATAGCTCCCCTCCCCAGCGGGCTCTCCCCACACTCTGGAACCCTCTTCCACAGATCCAATGCAATGGCAGGCAAGCTCGGTCCTGGTGCCAGGGCCGGGGATGGGGTGGGGGGATGCAGGGTCCCAGGACCCAGAATGCACAGAGGGCCCTGAGCGACGCCTCTGCTTCATTCACCCACACAGGGGGTTTCCTGCAGTGGCCTCCTGACATCCCAAGAGTCCACATCCCCACCCAGAGAAAGCGAAACCCAGAAGAACTCTGACGTATCTCTGGCCAGCAACCCTGTGGATAGGTTCAACTCAACGCTGAGATGAGTTCAAGAGGAAGAAAAGACATGTTCCTGTCCCAGCGTGGGGCTCCTACCTCCCCATCCACCGTTCCTGCCAGTGTACCAGAGCTGTTCCTTTCCACATTTGCCTAGGGTGCAGGCAAGACGTGTGTGTGAAGTTGGGAGGTCACAGGGATGGGGGAGGGACCCTGATCACAAGGACAATACAACCCTCCCTAGAAGTCTGAATCCTAGTACGTCCTACTTTTCCTGTGGCTAACAGGAGCCCTGGCAACACCCAGACAGGAGAAATCCAAAGGGAGGATAGGACTTTGCAAGCTTGTTTCAAATTCTTCAAGAAAGCAGCAAGACGTTTTGACCTGCCATTCTGACCCCATGGGCCTTCTGGCCAGATTACCAGGGAAAATTTGACTTGAGAGAAATGATCCACCCCCAAAAAAGCTGGTGATCAACAAAGCTAAAATTACCCATCTAAAACATTTGTTGAAAATAATAAGTAAACTGAAAAAGCACACTTCTTGCAACATTTAAAAACTGACCCTGGAAAAATCAAACCTCACAGAAAAAGACTTCAAAATACAACTGAAAGCAGCTGAAACTGCAGCCCATGAAAGTCACTAACCAAGAACTGATGAAAGAATCCAACTCAGATATGCAAAATTTTACCCAGAACATGATGGAAAGAACGGCAGAAGCTAAAATGAGTACTAACAGCAAGCAAGCAAACAAGAACAGAACCAGATTTTGTGGTGAAA